>JADBJO010006489.1:117500-132617 GCA_016801955.1 Conus betulinus | reverse complement strand
ATGATGTTATAGATATGGGAACAACAATTCATAAGAAAGTTCTGAAAGGCAGATTTTTTTTTTTTTTTTTCCTTTTTTTTTTTTTTTCTCTCTGTTTGTTTTTTTTGTTTTTTTGGTTTTTATTTGTTTTTTTTTCTTCACTTCTTTCCGTTTTTTTTTTTTGCTCTCTCCTTTTTTTCACTTTTTTCCTTCCTTTTAATTCTCCCCCCAATATATGGCTGCATTGTGACTTCTTCAAACTTCACATACAGCACCATATACATTTGTAGTAGTTTAAAAAATTATTTTCATTTGCTGAGCGCCTGCCAGCGCCCGGTAAAACAACACGTGGCAACAATGGGCGCCGCCATGTTTCTCGTAGAAAAGGAAGTCTCGCGGAGAACGTGATTTCCTTCTTCCTGTAGCCATTTTCTACCGTCTGCAAAAAACCGCGAGTCGAATGCGTGCCGTGGTTCTCGAGTTACGAATTTTTTAAGTTTTGAAGTCGAAATGCTGTTTTTCACCATGGCTAACCTTGATTTCTGCCGTTCTATAATGAGATTTAGTGATGGAGATACTGTGATTTGTAGAATTTACGGCACAAGACTTAGTGAAAGTGCTGGGTAATGAAGTTTAGAGTGACCTAGATTTCAACTGGGGATGAGGTTCCAGGTATGATGAGCAACGATTCGGAAGAAAGTTCTGAAGAAGAAGATTTTTTTTTTTTTCCCGAGTAAATGGCTCATGTGACATTCTTCACACTTCACATACAGCAACATATACATTTCGTAGGAGTTTTAAAAATATTTTTTCATTTCCTTATTTCCTTTTCTCTCTTTCAAATTAATTTTTAAACTGGGTGTAACCATGTTCAAATTACGGAGTTACTTCTCTTGCTGGAGGTTTTCGGCGTAAGCAAGCACATGTAAGTGCATACAGAAGAGGGTTAATACATTTCCTTTCTTGAAATTTGCAGTCATCTGCCATACACTTTCCGTTTCCCAACTGAACCGACGCTGGCCGCCAGCATCACACTGATGAAGCTGCTGGTGAGAATGAGGCAGCAGGCTCAGCGTAAGCCGCTACACTCGGTGTGACCCCTTACCTTGTGTGAGCTGGCCACAGCGTCAGGAGAAGAAGAGTGGAATGCACGTAGGGCAGCCCCTGCTTGGCCTGCAAAGGAACCGCCAGCAGATGTTGCCATTTTCTTTTCTGACAGTTTAAACTTAGTGCAACAATACAACAACAACACAAAAGAAAAAAAAAAAAAAAGAAGGAAAGTACATAATCAAGAAGCAGACGATTACTGCATCAAAAGGTATACCTTATCATTCTGTGTCAATAACAGAATGGAGAAATGGTTAACATAGTGCAAAAGACAAAACAAAAAAAAAAAGGAAGGCACATTAAAAAAGAAGCAGACGATAACTGCGTTAAAAACGGTACACCTTATCATTCTTGTCAATAACAGAATGGAGAAATGGTTAACATAGTGCAAAAGACAAAACAAAAAAAAAAAAAGGAAGGCACATTAAAAAGAAGCAGACGATAACTGCGTTAAAACGGTACACCTTATCATTCTTGTCAATAGCAGCATGGAGAAATGGTTAGCATAACGCAAAAAAAAAAAAAAAAAAAAAAGGTCAAACCATGATTGGGTATGTGTATACCACCTTGAACATATTACAAATCTGGATCATACATGTATGCATACTCATAAACCAATGTGAAATTGCACGTCTTAGGAGATCCAGATGGCGACTTATCAATTCCACTGTAGGTCATGACAATGTTCGAGCTATTCAATATTTGAGGTGACCACAGGCTGACCTCCCTTTTCGTTCTGTTTGGAACCTCAAGTAATGGGGGGGGGGGGGGGGTGTTCAAAGATGTCCTTTGACACCGGTTCTCCATGTGTGTTTGTGTGTGTGGTGGGGAAAGAAATGCAAGTAACACACAAATACCCACAAAAAACACAGAACACACAACCCCCACACTCTTCAACAATCCACCCAACCAAAACAAAAATTTGCACTTCATTTTCGTGGCTGTGTGTGCTCAGCGATGCACATCAGATCCTTCCGTCCCCCCATCCCACAAACTCGACCAAATACGGACTGTTCTCACCAGTGAACAAGAAACAGGAAAGACAGGTGACAGCCCACCTTCAGATACGTCTCCAAGGACACAAGCAGCGCTGTCAGGACGCCATGTTCCTGGAGATGTGGTAACCATGACGACACCTCTGTGGACAGGACCATCTCTGTCAGTAGACTGCACAAGGTCACTTGTAACTGAAAAGACATCGGATCAACTGGATGATCAAAGGTCTGATAACAGGAATCAGTTTCAGCACGCACACACACACACACTCTCTCATACACACACACACATACACACACACACACACACACACACTCATACACATACACACACACACTCTCTCATACACACACACACACTCTCTCATACACACACACACACACGCACACACACATTCTCATACACACACACACACACTCTCATACACACACACACGCACACACACACATTCTCATACACACACACTCATACACACACACACACACACACACACACACACACACTCATACACACACAACACTCAAACATACACTTACACACACACACACACACACACACACACACAGAGACTCGTACACACACCCACACACACTCACTCACACACACATATACACACACACACACACACACACTCACTCACATGCACACACACACACATAATCACACACACAAACACACACACACACACATTATTCACTTCAAGGGCAGCCTCTTGACAAGCTACAATTAAATTGTTACCAATGACACTGACTTTATAAAACAGCGAAGCGGAACTTTCAGAGTTCATCACCATATGGGAGAAGACGATGTGAACATACAGACTCGGAATCTCCCCATGACTCTTGTCCAGGACCATTCTACAGGGCACAGTGCAGGAGTGGACATGTATCTCCCCATGACTCCTGTCCAGGACCATTCTACAGGGCACAGTGCAGGAGTGGACATGTATCTCCCCATGACTCCTGTCCAGGACCATTCTACAGGGCACAGTGCAGGATTGGACATGTATCTCCCCATGACTCCTGTCCAGGACCATTCTACAGGGCACAGTGCAGGACCATTCTACAGGGCACAGTGCAGGACCATTCTACAGGGCACAGTGCAGGACCATTCTACTGGGCACAGTGCAGGACCATTCTACAGGGCACAGTGCAGGACCATTCTACAGGGCACAGTGCAGGACCATTCTACTGGGCACAGTGCGGGAGTGGACATGTATCTCCCCATGACTCCTGTCCAGGACCATTCTACAGGGCACAGTGCAGGACCATTCTACTGGGCACAGTGCAGGACCATTCTACAGGGCACAGTGCAGGAGTGGACATGTATCTCCCCATGACTCCTGTCCAGGACCATTCTACTGGGCACAGTGCAGGACCATTCTACTGGGCACAGTGCAGGACCATTCTACAGGGCACAGTGCAGGACCATTCTACAGGGCACAGTGCAGGACCATTTCTACTGGGCACAGTGCAGGACCATTCTACAGGGCACAGTGCAGGACCATTCTACAGGGCACAGTGCAGGACCATTCTACTGGGCACAGTGCGGGAGTGGACATGTATCTCCCCATGACTCCTGTCCAGGACCATTCTACAGGGCACAGTGCAGGACCATTCTACAGGGCACAGTGCAGGACCATTCTACAGGGCACAGTGCAGGACCATTCTACTGGGCACAGTGCAGGAGTGGACATGTATCTCCCCATGACTCCTGTCCAGGACCATTCTACAGGGCACAGTGCAGGACCATTCTACTGGGCACAGTGCAGGACCATTCTACAGGGCACAGTGCAGGAGTGGACATGTATCTCCCCATGACTCCTGTCCAGGACCATTCTACTGGGCACAGTGCAGGACCATTCTACTGGGCACAGTGCAGGACCATTCTACTGGGCACAGTGCAGGACCATTCTACAGGGCACAGTGCAGGACCATTCTACAGGGCACAGTGCAGGAGTGGACATGTATCTCCCCATGACTCTACATGGAATGACAGAGGGGGAATGTGCCTACTCATGGCTCCCTGCCCAAGACCATCTCATGGGGTCCAGTGGAGGGTGGACATGTATGTCACCATGACTCCCTTTCACCGACCATGTAACACAGTACAGTGGAGGGTTGACATGTATGTCACCATCACTCCTGTCACCGACCATTTGACACAGTACAGTGGAGGGTGGACATGTATGTCACCATGACTCCTGTCACCGACCATTTGACAGTACAGCAGACAGTCGAGGGTTCCAACAGCAGACTGAAGAAGTCACAGCTGGAATCACGCCAATGACAGCACTGAACATGACACCATCTCTGCCCTGCTGCACCTGATGGAGGTCAGGCCTGAACCCTTGATGACTACCAGGGGAGGACTGCCTTCTGCAGCGGCTACCTTGCTGTCAGGCATGGTCTTTGTCTTCTGGGCATTGTAGGAGAAGCAGAGACTCCACTCACAACAATATTCTCCAACATCTGCGTTCTTCACTGCATGGAAATCTTCTGTAATGTCCAGCTCTCAAATCCCTGAAGAAGGGAGGTCATCACCAGTGACCAGCACATTTACATCTTCACTGAGATTCTGAGCAAACTGGATTTTTCCGAGTTGATGTTTGATTGTGCTTAGCTAAAACACGGCATGCTGAGATTACATGCAGGAAGGTAAGTCGCTTATAGCCCAGCCGACCGCAAAGGGCCATATCAGGGCCGTCACCGCGTTGAAGTCAACTCACAAGTCATTAGAAGAAAAAAAAAAATAAATAATTCACACAAACTTTACTGCCTTGGCTTAAGCTGTGTCAGGCCAACTGACATAGGCTAGAACACCAAGGCTACATCACAATGTTGTTATGTTCTGCATAATTATGCGGGGATTGTCTTCAGTTGTGACAAGGTCCTAGCATAACATTATCAGTCTCCAAAATCCCTCAAAGTCAGAGTGTGCTGCCCATGTGGTGAGGTAATAAAAAACAGTCACACACGTAATGTTCTCATCCCCAACTGATGCATTTGTGTCATAGTGTTCAAGTACTTCAGCCATTCGGATGATCCCTGGAGTCTTTTAGCCTGGGTACAACAACAACACACAACCTTTAAAATACACCTTCTAAAACACACGGAAAAACTTCGCTTCAAACCACTTAAAAAAAAAAAAAAGAAGAAGAAGAGAGAAATGATGTTATGTGTAACCATTTAAAATCAAATTTTAAAAAAAAAAAAATCATAATGATGTTAAATGCAACCATTCACAAAAAAGAAAACACCACAATGAAGAACAGCTCACCATCAGCTTGGAACTGGACGACCCTTCTGTCTGCCGAGGTTCAGACTCGGACCCAGACGTGTCCATCTTGCTGTGCATCAGCTGGGCAGGGGAAGTCTCGCGAGAACGTGACTTCCTTCTTCCTGTAGCCATTTTTTGCAAAAAAAAAAACGAGTCGATACGTGCCGTGGTTCTCGAGTTTCGAATTTTTTAAAGTTTTGAGGTCGAAAATGCCGTTTTTTCACCGTGGCTAACCTTGATTTCTGCCGTTCTATAATGAGATTTAGTGATGGAGATACTGTGTTTTGTAGGATTTACGGCATAAGACTTAGTGAAAGTGCTGGGTATGAAGCTTAGAGTGACCTAGATTTCGACTGGGATGAGGTTCCAGGTATGATGAACAACAATTCGGAAGAAAGTTCTGAAGAAGATTTTTTTTTTTTTTTCCCGAGTAAATGGCTCATGTGACATTCTTCAAACTTACGATATAGCAACATATATATTCGTAGGAATTTTTTTAATTATTTTCATTTCGTTATTTCCTTTCCTCTCTTTTAAATTAATTTTTTAATTGGTAACCATGTTCAAATTACGGAGTTACTTACAGATAAGTGCATACTAGCAGGCTAAAAGCACCAGCCAATCAAAAGGGGGCTGAACCTGTGACCTTCAGATCACGAGTACAATGCTTTACTTCCCAGGTCAACCAGGTCCCGCTCTGCGCATGCATCTTTCTTTCAATGTGTAATGTGTGGAGAGTGCATTTGCATGTCATGAAGCCACATGTGTACTTCTGAACATATACAAGTTGACACATGAGTACAGAGGTCAGGACGATGGCATACCAGCAGCGGGTCCCCTCTAGCTCGCTGGAGCAGCAGTGTCAGCGTGGCCAGCAAACCGATCTGAACGCCTGGGATCAGCGTTTCACTGCTCCGGCACGTCTCCTCCAAAGTGCCTCGCATACCCACCAGAATGGCTGTCGGCTTTCCCACACCGCTGAACAATGATGGCAAAAAAAAAAAAAGAAAAAAAAAGATAAGGTAAGGCAATGTTGCTTACAGCCCAGCCGACTGCGAAGGGCCATATCAGGGCTGTCTCTGGGTTTAAGTTAACCCTCTAGTCATTTTTTTTATTAAAAAAAAAAAACCTAACTGACACAAGCCTTTAAAACACACCAGAAAAACACAAAAAAATTTTCCTCCGTAAAGTCTTGGATCAAATGAAAAATGTTGATCTCTGTCAGAAATTCAAAGACCACGCCAGATGAGGGAGCATCTCTGAACAGGTTTTCATGAGTCTGCTGTAAAGTGTTTATGTCTCACATCATAGAAGTCCTAAAGAAAAAAAAAATAAAGGAAAGAACTCAATCACACAATGGTCAGTACTAATGTGACAAAACAACTGGTCAGCAAAAGCAATGCACTCCTGTATGCAGCATGTCCAACTGGTGTAAATACATATGGCTGGTTTACACATGATCAAACTTGTTCACTCTGCTAAAAACTTACGCCTTCATCTGCATTTGTCAGCCTGTCTGCAGTGTAACCCCCAAACCGCTGAACCAGTCAGCAATGTAACCCCCAAACGCTGAACCAGTCAGCAATGTAACCCCCAAACTGCTGAACCAGTCAGCAATGTACCCCCAAACCATGAACCTGTGTTGTAACGACACAAACTATAGAACCAGATGGGAAGTGGGCCAGCAACACATCCAATGGTGTTGAAGCATATCCCCATTACAGCCCTGAACACACCCCCAATGGTGCTGGAGCACAGCCACATTGCAGCCCTGAACACACCCAGCAATGTAACTGGAGCACAGCCACATTACAGCCCTGAGCACACCCCCCAAACCGCTGGAGCACATCAGCACATTACAGCCCTGAACACACACCAATGTGTGCTGGAGCACATCCACATTACAGCCCTGAGCACACCCAACGGTGCTGGAGCACATCCACATTACAGCCCTGAGCACACCCAGTGGTGCTGGAGCACATCCACATTACAGCCCTGAACACACCCAAAGGTGTTGGAGCATATCCACATTAGAGCCCTGATCAAGACTTCTCTTCAGCAAGCTGACACAATAACTATGGCCTGAGCCCATTTTGATGAAACTGTTCTCCTTGTTTGTTTGTTTGTTTGTTTTGGCCGTTTCATTTTCCATGCCACTGAAGTGGCACTGCGTCCCACGCTACTCAGCCCAGCCCAGCCCACACACACACACACACCACACCCACCCCCCACCCCTTCCAACTTGCCAAAGTCCCCGATCAAAAAAAAAAAAAAAGTGAAATGTGATTTAAAGGCACAGTTTGTGTGAATGCAACCAAACGTAACCACACACCTGCAATTATGTAACCATATGCATGTATACAGATACAGACCCACATGCATACACCTGCTGATATAAAAATACACATGCACTCTAACATCAACTCGCAGACATATTTATACACATAAACACAGATACTACTCTGATGTAGATGCACACACATTCATTTACATACAAGCCTACTCATTCACAGTTAACACACTCTTTCTTGCATGCACACACACACACACACACACACACACACACACACACACACACACGCACACACACACACAGACATTATATGCATTCTCACTCAGTCATCCACACTAACATCAATTCTCTCACAGACATTCATACTTACACCCTCGCATGCAGACACACACACAGACACACAGTGACATTTACATGCATTCTCTCTCACTCACACACAAGCATCAACACTCTCACAGACATTCATACTTACACCCTCACATGCACACACACAACACTCTCACACAGTGACATTTATATGCATGCAGACTCACAGACACACACACACAAGCATCAACACTCTCACAGACATTCACACTTACACCCTCGCATGCAGACACACACACGATGCATCAACACTCTCACAGACATTCATCATCACATTACTTACACCCTCTTTCAGCATGCAGACACCACACAAGCATCAACACTCTCACAGACATTCATACTTACACGCTCACATGCGCACACACACAGACACACACCTGCCCCAGGCTTTGAGAAGCGTGAAGTACAGGGCGGTGACAATGGCCGCCACCTTCATGTTGAGCACCGTCAGCTGTCCTGACTAAACTGCACACCACACGATGTCATCATCACATTATCCTCCCCAAACTACATCGTCGTCACATTTATCCTCCCCAAACTACATCGTCGTCACATTATCCTCCCCCCACTACATCGTCGTCACATTATCCTCCCCAAACTACATCATGATCACATTATCCTCCCCAAACTACATCGTTGTCACATTATCCTCCCCCCCAAACTGCATCATCATGACATTATTCTCCCCAATGTCCTTTCGACAAATTGACTCTGACCCCTTCCTGACTCCCTTGTGGCAAACAAGGAAGACAGAACACAGCTGCAGCTAAAAGCAGAATGCAAGCAAGGTCTGGGAATTAGAAGTAAACTTTATCACACTTTTGCATTGTCCCCCATCGTTTTTCATTTCAATAATCCAATATGGCTACACTGCCTCTGTATACAGAATTGTTCACATTTCATCCTAGGCACAACAATCTGCCGCTGACACGGGACTTTTTGGATGTTGTCACTTACAAGACAAACTGTCCGATCCATCTTAAAAAAAAAAAACATCGTCAAGTTAAGCCCAGATGCAGCAACATTCTTCTTGTATTATTTCTTCCATTTTCAAACATAGTATGACATGAAATCTTCAAGACTGATTGCCTCCCTTGCAGAGAACAAAGTGTAGCAGAGCCAGACTCGTCAAGGCTGACCATCTCAAAGGAAGCAAACAAAAGCCAACTAAAAGGACCCCCCACAACTGGCTCTTCACTCTCTTACCTCGTCACTGGCAACAGTAATGGAAAGCAGGAGCATGCGATTTTTATAACACTACCTTTTTTTCTTTTTTTTGGGGGGGGGGGGGGGGGGGGGGGGGGGGGGGGGAGGGGGAGGCGGGGGAGGAAGAATCAATAATATAGGGGGGAAAAAAAAAAAAAAAGAGAGAGAGAGAGAAGAAAAAAAGAAGCACTTATGTATTTCCACACAGTTTTAACATCCTTGCATAGGGTGAAGGTCATAGTGAGGAAGCTAAGAAGGCAGGATGCAGATTTCAACATGACGGGATCAGGCATGAACAGAGTTGGGAAATCAGACAAGTTTCCACCTTTGATCGAAAAGAAGGATGAGATATGCATATTTAAATTTCCTGCAATCCATATTCGTTTTCAATGTCAAAATACTAACATCCCTTAGAGAAGATCAGCATAGCCAAATGTTTCCCTTAGTTCACTGGAATGCTGAGCTGATAACTTTAAGACGACATCTACATAGTTTGATACGGCGCCATAATCATGAATCGTTGTCGAGATTCACACCTCACACCTCAAAACCTTTGGGATGAAAATCCAATGTTTCAAAAAAAAAAGCTTGGCTTACATCTTCAACAAAAGAATAAATGAGGATGTCAAGAAAACAAAACAAAAAAAACCTGAGACGATACATGGAAATAAGTGAGGACCAAAACTTGTGACTGAAATTTTCATGGGAACAGGTATCAGCATCTGGATGCTGTTAATAATTTTTTTTTTTTTTATCAGCATCTGAAGAGGGAGAGAAAAAAACAAAGAAAAATGCAAGTGTTATTTTTGTTTGAATCAAATTCTTCTTTAAAAAAGAAAAAAAAAAAAGAAAAGAGAAATAACTCGCATTACAAATATTGTGTAACTCTTTAACTGACTCGGTGGTTTGGAGTTACACGATTCATCCCCTCATGAACCGAGTTTGAACAGCTCACCAACTTGCCACTGAGCCAAAAGGCAAGTCAGCTTGTGCATATCAACTCCATGAAAATGAATGCATACCTTTTTTTTTTGACGTTCATGCATGTTAGCATGGCGATTTTGTTCTCGTACAACGCTAAACTTTGTGCAAACTCTCCCTGCTAAAGTTGTGTTCATTGAAGTGAAGCCAGAGGCTTCAGGAACCCTCTGAAGACAGCAGACAGACCAGGTGACTCACCTGAGCTTGCAGTCCCTCCAGGAGGTCAGCCATGATCTGCTCCTTCTTGCGTCCCACCACCTGCAGGTCCTCCCCCACCTGACACACCCACACACACACAGAGTTACTGTTCTTCCATCTTTTTACTGAACTTTCACCCCAATTCTGCTGGTCCACTGTCATCAGTTACTGTCTCCCTTACCTGACACAGTAAATACAGTCATTGTCCACCTTTTGACCACACTTTCCCCCAGTTCTGCCTATCTTCAGTCATCAGCTGTTGTTTCCCCACTTGACACCGTACACACAGCCATTGTCCAAACTTTTCACTATTATTCCCTCTCAGTTCTGACAGTCCATGTTATCAGCCAACTGTTGTTCTACCCAACTGTTGTTCTGTCCTGGGGGACTCTCCATTTCATTCCCATTCAGATCATATGGGAAGCTCTGGCAAATGTTGAACGAGGACAGTGACCAAGACTTGGTTTCTGAAGGCTACGACATCACAGATTTGCGTGAGGTGAAGGGTAATGAGAGTGACCTAGTTAACGACTTTGACATCGATGTGTCACCTGTCAGTACCAAACCAGAGCGCGACTGATGTTTCAGTCACTTTCAGTGTTTGAGGTTTTTTTTTTTTTAAGTCATGTATCTCCATACTGAAATACTTGTTTCAAAGTGTAGACAAACACCTCAATAACACACATGAAATAAAAATGAAGTGAAATATTGCTTGGGTATATTTAAAAACAAATTTTTGTGTGATGCTACCCTATCGTTGTTACGGAGTTGCTTCCCTTCCCATAGGACTTGGGAGAGCGTTTCATGCCCTGAATGTCAGGACAAGGAGGGTTAAGACACGCTGTCTGAGACCAACCACTCTCATGACCCATGTCCATTGTCATCAGCCAACTGTGGCTCTACCCTGCTCTGCCTGTCCCGGGTGACCCTCCGTTTCATTCCCATCCAGATTATTTGGAAGCTTTGAGCGTCCAGACATTTTGTCCGAGAATAACTGCTCTCATGGAAGTGGACTTTTCAAACACTTTCAAGCCCCCAAATGTTTTTACATATTATTTTTTTCAGCTCTGTAGAGTGTGATGATGAGTGACGGTGACAGAGGTCAGTGCACTGAACACGACTGTGGGCGGTTTAGAGGCCCTGTTCCACCTTCAGAGGATAAATCAGAGCAGTTCAGAGGCCCTGTTCCACCTTCAGAGGATAAATCAGAGCAGTTCAGAGGCCCTGTTCTACTGTCAGAGGATAAATCAGTGCAGTTCAGAGGCCCTGTTCCACTGTCAGAGGATAAATCAGAGCAGTTCAGAGGCCCTGTTCTACTGTCAGAGGATAAATCAGAGCACTTCAGAGGCCCTGTTCTACCTTCAGAGGATAAATCAGAGCAGTTCAGAGGCCCTGTTCCACTGTCAGAGGATAAATCAGAGCAGTTCAGAGGCCCTGTTCTACTGTCAGAGGATAAATCAGAGCAGTTCAGAGGCCCTGTTCCACTGTCAGAGGATACGAGAATCAGCCATGGCTATCATGTGTTTCTTTTTTTCTGCCAAAAGCCACATAGTTCAGGAGGAAGTGTCAGTTTAGACTGAAAGCATCCCCCCCCCCCCCCCCCCCCCCAACTATGCGCGGACAAGTACTCTGCCCCTGACACATCACTCAGCCATTCTCCTCTGTGTCCTCTAACACAATTCAGGAGGAAAATCTGCGTGTAAGTCACTCAATGGTGAACAAAAAGGAACGCAAAATATACGAAACTCCTTTCGTTTTACTATGAATTTTTCACCACATATTCACAGTTACCAACTCAAATTTATATGCTAAACTTATGAAAGCAAACATATTTTAAAACAAACAAAAACAAACCTGCAAACCCAAACCTCTGGAAATTATGTATGAAACTCGGGTGAAGGATGCAGTTTGCAGTGCATGTGTCTCTCTGCGTGTTGTTGATATTCATCGTCATCTACTCACTTGCTTTCTGAACATCTAGAATCCCCCCAAGAAAAGCTGGCAGTAGAAGGGCATCTGGGAGACATGACTAGGATGCGGCCTGGCCCCCTTAGAGTGTAAGGAGTTCAGGGCCGAAAACACTTAGTCTGAGGGGAAGTTCTTCTCTGAAGACCTTCTGCTGTCAAGCTCTCCCCCTGGAGTTTCTCCCTACATCAGTGAAAGGCTTCCTCCCCACGCCATGGTCCTCTCACACACCACTACCACTGACACCTGAGAGGAGCGCAGACACCCCTGTTCAATCTGTACAGCTTCCTGAGCTGTTTTACCCACGCAGCAACACCTGGGTCGCTAAGCTGCCTCCACAATCCTGCCACATGGACTGTTCCCTAAACCCCCCATTCACATCATCAACACACAAGCTGATAAATGGTCGGTCATCCCTGACGGGCAGCACAGGCCAATCTGTAGCTGACTGATAACAGAGAACTGGTGCACTGGTAGGCAACAGGTCACGGGTCAAAATATCATCACTGACTGAACAGGGGATTTCCAATGGAAACAGACTTCGGCAAAAGATATAATCATAAAAAGTCCTCTACTCCATGTGTACAATACATGCATATGTTTTCGTTTTGACACCCAGCTCTTTGAGCAAGTTATACTTAGAATTCAAAACAGTGCTAGTCAAAAATAATAAAAACATTAACAATTACAGTCAAACCTCTATTATAAGACCCTCTGTTAAGAGACCTCCTCTCATTTAAGACTGATTTTTTTTTTTTTTTGCACAGACGCATTTTACTATCAAAACGACCCCTGTTAAAGCGACTTACTCTAAAACGCGACTTGCGACCTCTGTTTTGTTGAAATTTACGACTACAGCAGCATTCATGTTCGACCATGAGTCACCGGATACAACTGCAGACCTGCCCCAATCGAGTCGCTTCCCTTGTTAAAAAGAAAGATGGTGAAGATTGTAGGCAAAACATGCAGAACTCAAAAGAGAGAAAGCCACTGAACTTAGAAGAGAGAGTGGACGTGATTAAAAGAAGTCATGGAGGTGAAACTGCAATATCGACTGCTCGAAGTTGTGAAGTTGGCAAGACCCAGATTCAAAGCTCCTGTATGCATTCCGTGTTCTTGAGACTTTTTGTGCTTGGAGAGTTCATCTGTGAGAAAGTGTTTGTTTCTTCAACTGTCGGTGCCTCCCTCCATTACAAGACCCCTCCAATTTACGACTGAATTTTCTGGACATTTTGAAGGTCTTATAACAGAGGTTTGACCATATCATTTAGGAAAGAGTGTGCGACAAATCACCAACACAGAGCAACACGTGACACTGTAATGTGACATCACATGAAACAGCACACAGCCATTTCGAACCATGGCCTTCACCTTGGACTTGCTGACGACGAGAAGAAAATTGCGCCACGCTTTCAGCAAGAGGATTGTGGGATTGTCCTTCAGGCTCTCATCGCTAGTGTCACCGGCGCCACTTTCCATGCGCAGGCTGTTGCGTACACACTGTACACATGAAAAAACATCATCATCGTAGTCATTACTGATGACAAATGCTTTTTGGTCATGTATACACTGTGGCAAATGGTCTTATTCCATTTCATTTCTCTCTCATCATCTATCATCATCATCATCATCTTTAACATATTGCACATATATCATCATCATCATAATCATTACTGACAGCAAATACTTTTTGGTCGTGTATTTGCTGTAGCATACAGTCTTGTTCCATTTCTCATCTCTATTATCATCATCATCATCACCATTAATACAATGCACACATGATAACATCATAATCATAGGTATGACTGACAAAAATACTTTTTGCTCATGTATACACTGTAGTAAACGGTCTTCTTCCATTTTCTCATCTCTATCATCATCAACACATTGCGTACATGACACAATACAAGCACCATAGTCATTAATGATGACAAGCACCTTTTGGTCGTATATACACTGTAGCATACTGTCTTGTTCCACATCATTATCATCTCTACCATCCCCATCAACGGTTTCATTGCCGACTTCAGTGAATGGACTACATACATCAGGATGTGAGTGCAAGTCATACGACTTGGGACAATGAAAAGCAAGTGAAGGAGGGGAAAGAGGAAATAGAGAGAGGAGGAAGAAAAGCAAAAAAGCAAAAAAGAGAGAGAGAGAGAGAGAGGAAAGGGGTGTAGAAGGGGAGAGAGAGGGAGGGGAGCGACAGGGAGAAAGGGAGACAATGACAGAGACAGGTACAGAAGGATTTAGAGCAAGACAAGATCCTAAGTTATACATAGAAAGAGAATGGGAAGGAGAACACAGAGAGAGAGAGAGAGAGAGAGAGAGAGAGAGAGAGAGAGAGAGAGAGAAAAGAGACAGAGAGAGAGAGACAGGGAAGGTGGAGAAGCAAGGTGTCACACACACACACACACACACGGTGGAAGCACACACACACACACACACACACACACACACACACACACACACAAACACACATACCCACAGAACAGAGAGACCGACCGACAACAGAGAGCAAGCGAGAGGAAAGAAAAAGCAAAGTAGGGAGGCAGGCGCCCACAAGAACGGCCACAGTACCTCCGACCAGTACACCAGACGATCCGCTTTGCCCAGGTCCTGCAGACAGCTCTTCAGCTGGGGGTCCACCCTGCTCCTGCACATTACACAGTATCCCATGGAACCATGGGGTGGCACGTCCCAACGACCGCCACACAGCCAACAGGGCTCACAGAGGTACAGAA
>JADBJO010006489.1:87500-115000 GCA_016801955.1 Conus betulinus | reverse complement strand
CGTATCGCTGTGAGTTACCTCAATAAACTGGACTGCCTCAACACCATGTTGTTATTTGTCACTTCACTCAAAATCTGACTGCCTCAAACACCGTATCGCTGTGAGTTACCTTACTAAAATTGGACTGCCTCAACACCGTGTTGCTATAAGTTACTTCACACCAAAATTGGACTGCCTTAACACCGTATCGCTGTGTGTCATTTCACTTAAATCTGACTGCCTCAACACTGTATCGCTGTGAGTTACTTCACTAAAATCGGACTGCCTCAACACCGCATCATCGCTATGAGTTACTTCACTAAATCAGCTGTACCTGACTAACTAAACCTCCAATTTTTGATAAATCAGCTTCCGAATTTATTAGAAATGCCTGGTCTAAACACTTGTTATATTTTTAAAATGCATGTTACAGCTGTCTCTTCCCAAATCACTCTACGAATAAAATTGCTTGGAAAACACGGCAAACAATGAGCTTACGTCTATAACAGAGACCGATGTCATGAATCACCAAATACAACACGACCAACTATCTTTTAACTATATCTGATATATATTTATATAAAAAAAAAAAAAAAACAGCAGAAAGAAAGAATATGTTAAAGTTATGAACCATTCTGGTTCATGATCGTTGCATTTCTCAGTTTCTGGCAGTCACTATATACATGTATGTTTATCAGAATCGCTGACGGCAGCTTCCTACGCTGTTGGAGTTCATCGCGAAGGTTGGAACCTCTTCAACTAGTCTTTTTACAAGAAGACCAGTCATCTCCTTGAAGCCCTCATTTTAACACCCACATCAGCCCTTCGAAATAATTCAGCAGCGCATTGTCCTGTAGGACACATGGTTGTCTCCATACATGACGATCAGAATGCCCTGACCTTTGACCAGACTGTCCCCCCTGGCTGGAGCCTTGTGAAGACGTCTCAGCTGCCCTGAGCTATGATCCATTGTTCTCATCCACATTATTTGCATCACATTTCAAATGGCATCATACGATCAAAACTTGGTATGCTGTCATTACAATTTTAAGCATATTTGTCTAAAGAATGTCCCCCCCCCCCCCCCCACCTTACTTTAACAACATAGTGAGATTAAGCATTTTTCAACATTTTCAAAAATTCTAAAAAAAAAAAAAAAAAAAACACACCTAAAAGTTTTATGATACCCATGAAAACAACTCAGGCTCCTTAAACAACTGCCATCTATACACGTGTTTAAGGTGTGTGGTAGAGATCTGAACTACAACTTGGATCCAGCCTGCACCATAACATTCATAAGATCGGAGGGTACGGGAGCTAGGGGAGGGAAGGACAGCTGTGGAGAGTCTGACTGGTCTGAATGCTTCAGGATGGAGTCTGCGCTAGAGACTGTTTGAAGTGGGGACAATAAGACTGTTTGAAGTGGGGACAATAAGACTGTTTGAAGTGGGGACAATTGGACCATGGTGAAGATCCAAGAGTCTGAGCTAGAGACTGTTTGAAGTGGGGACAATTGGACCATGGTGAAGATCCAAGAGTCTGAGCTAGAAACTGTTTGAAGTAGGGACAATAAGATTGTTTGAAGTGGGGACAATTGGACCATGGTGAAGATCCAAGAGTCTGAGCTAGAGACTGTTTGAAGTGGGGACAAATAAGATTTTTGAAGTGGGGACAATTGGACCATGGTGAAGATCCAAGAGTCTGAGCTAGAGACTGTTTGAAGTGGGGACAATTTGACCATGGTGAAGATCCAAGAGTCTGAGCTAGAGACTGTTTGAAGTGGGGACAAATAAGATTGTTTGAAGTGGGGACAATTGGAACATTGGTGAAATCCAAGAGTCTGAGCTAGAGACTTTGAAGTGGGGACAATTTGACCATGGTGAAGATCCAAGAGTCTGAGCTAGAGACTGTTTGAAGTGGGGACAACAAGACTGTTTGAAGTGGGGACAACTGGACCATAGTGAAGATTCAAGAGTTTGAGCTAGAGACTGTTTGAAGTGGGGACAATTGGACCATGGTGAAGATCCAAGAGTCTGAACTAGAGACTGTTTGAAGTGGGGACAATTTGACCAGGGCAGAGACAGGTGAAGATCTATGCTCTCCATAGTGCCCTCCTAATTGTCTTCCAGTCTTCCGTCACCTTGGCAACTACAGGTCTCACCATTCCACCGTTTCCAGACACTGACTTCATAAACCACCCCTATGACACTTTGATGTCAATCCTCGAAACGTTTTCTAGATTTACTTTTGAAGTAGGCAGACGAAAACAGGACTGAAAGATACCTGGCCTCATAATGCTGCACTTACACACACATACACACGCACTGTATACACACACACACACACACACACACACACACACACACACTGTATACACAAACACATGCACACACAAAACACACACACTGTATATGCACACACATGCACGCACGCACGCACACATACACACACACACACACCCCTCACCTCCATCTCAGTCTCTGAATCCCCATCCAAAGGCAAGAAGCCACGCTTCAATGGCGCTGTCACACTGGCCCAGAACGACTGTCTGTAAACACACAGGCAGTTCATTAACACACGTCCCAAAGACAAAAACAACAACAACATGGCAGGTGGCTGGTGACATCACATCCCCTGAGATATGGGCTGACACACCCACACATTATCATGGCACAGAACAATTACTGTGAATTGAGAACAATTACTATGAATTAAGAACAATTACTATGGATTAAGAACAATTACTATGAAATAAAATATACACGAGTCAGGTTGTGAATGATTCAACACTAAATGACAACTGACAACAAATGTTTCAAACGATTTTCGTTACAAAACACAAAATGATTAAACTAACTATTGGGATAAAAACTGTTGATGGCTGTTGAAAAAAAAAAAACATTTTGAAAAAAAAAAATCCTTTGCGAATGATTACTGACACTTAAACCTCTTCTCGAATGTAACAGAAAAAAAAAAATTACTAATGAGCGTCATAACACAGCCTGAATGAAAACACAAATGACAATGCGAATAAATAGAAAACACCGTGTACAAGTCTCCGACATATTACACATCAACAACAGACTCCAAGCTGTATTGCATCGTTCCGTGTACAACACCATCATCGTAACAGATTTCTCCCTATGAACTGCATGTCGCCCTCCCCTGGGACTGGACCACAGCCGAAGTACAGCCCCCGCCCTGACTGCTCTTCTGTCTGTGTATATTCCTGCTGACCCCCCAAACAGTGGATTTTTTAACAGTATGTGTCCGTGGCCAGCTCCCCCCCATCTGTTCCGGAATAGTTCAGTGGTAGCGCATCGGACTTGTACACTTGGTCATCCTGCGGTTGTGGGTTCAAATCTCCGCCAGGCTGTTTCGGTACAGGGGGAATTTTTTTCCCTCAGAGTTAACATTTGTTCTGACTCCATTTCCCATACAGTCCTTTGAATGAGACTATCAACTGAGGTTCCGTGTGTGAACACACGCATGACATCTTGCACACACGTCAAATTCCATCACCAACTTTCAGACCAGGCCAGTTTGGCCTTTGATATGGATGACATGTTACACATAGCATACACCTTGCATGAAAAATGGAAAGAGAAGTAAGAAAGAAACTGAGTGCACGATATTGACTGGATGACACCGGAAACAACTGAATGAAGCACCAGCTGGCAGCTCTTCAGTCGGCACTACCCAGGTAGGCAGCCCCGTTTTGTAAACGAGTGTGGATTGTAAAGCGCTTAGAGCTTGGCCTCCAGCCGAGGATAGGCGCTACATAAGTATTCATCATAATAATCATCATGGCCTCTTTTACACGTGTTAAAGCCCCCAAAGCATGGCAGGGGGGGGGGGATCTCAGGTAACTGTCTCATCTGACACACCACCACCCCCCAGTCAATGTGTATATTGCCCCCCCCCCCCCCCCCCAGCCCACTACCGGTATGACTGACTCGGAACACAGAAGAAGAAAGAAGACATCCATCAACATGTAAAGGCGTGCTGAAAAAAGTGAGAGAGCAAAACTACGCCTCTGTGAAACAGCCCATGAACCTACAAGTTCTGTTCCTTCAAAGGGTGCCTTATAGGGTGCCTTATCCAATGGGAACTGCCCATGGCATGAAACATATACGGCACAACCCCAGCACATAGCAAACACTATCAAAACGCTGTAATCATGAAACAAAAAATCTGTAGACTAAAAAGAACATTCTAAATATAATTAATAGAGCATCGCAAAAAAAAAAAAAAAAGTAAACAAACGAATCACAAAACAAAACACGACATGTTTCGACCTCTTAGGTCTTCTTCAAGCAAGATAAAAAAAACACCCAAGGCAATGAAAATGAACGAACAATCACTCATCTTCATCCATTTCTGCACAGGATGGGTGTTAAAAAAAAAGAAGACAGACAGAAATGATGCAAATAAAACCACACACAAAATGTAGCGAAAAAGCCAAATATAAACAGAGAAATGCAGCAACAGAGAAAGATGCACACAAATATAAAGGAATAAATATAAACACAAATCAATCTGGATTAAAACTCATATCATATGCTCATTTGTTTGAGAAAAATTTTCCTCTTTTAAAACGTTTGTTCAGAAATCGTCCAGTCATCTTAATCCAGTCACAGCTGTTTTTGTTTTAAAACAAAGAGTGACTGCATGCGGAAAATGAAGCAAAATTTAGAGAGGGGGTTGCCCCCCCCCCCCCCCCACCCCCTATTTTCCTCTCCCATGATCCCCTCCTGGGTGGCCTTGTTTCCGTCCAGCGGCCATTTTGGTTGTGCGGCGAACATGAGAAGATAAGTGGTTTCTCAATCTTCGTTTTCACTGTCCTGCATGTTATTTGTTTTTTGCCTGAAGAAGACCCAAGAGGTCGAAGTGCATAGTGTTTTGTCCTGTACTTAGTTAGTCTAGTCCTTGGAGGTAGCTTTTTTGTGTTTCTAAAGTCCCTGCCTCTCCCCACCACCACCTCCCTGTCACACTTGTTCAGGGAAAACAATCAACTGAAGACTGTATGGTAATATTCTAGAATGGCCCATAGAGATGAACAGGCTACAAACACATAAATCGACACAGCCCACAAATAACAAGCTTTACATTTAGATGCTTTCAACCAGGTTTAGAAGGTGAGAAGCCACCAGAGACTTCAACACACACACACACACACACACACACACACACATAGAGACTTACACACACACACACACACACACACAAACACACACACACACACACACATATAGAGACTTACACACACACAGACTTACACACAGACTTACACACACACACATACAGAGACTTACACACACACACACACAAACACACACACACACACAGAACATACTTAGATCGCAGAGCCTCCATGGCAGTCTCGCGACGACCTCGCCACAAGGAATGGACAAGGTCAAGGCCAGCTCTCAGGAGGTCAGGGGGGCAGTGGTATGTCGTCTGTTTCTGAACATCCATAAGCGTGAGCAGCGTCTGCAGGCAACTGCTTCGTCCCAGCTCCAGGCCCTGACATATACATCACAGCCTTTGTGTTACCTGATCATATGTATTACCTGTCAGCATAAAAAGGTATCTTTCCACTTTCCTGAAAAAAAGTTCACAATGATCTACTAGTGCCCCTCCATAATTCACATCCACTTTCACTAAAACATTTAGCAATGAGAAGCCTTCACCCATACGAAAACTGACAAGAATTTCATGTATCAAAAGTGGGGAACTCTGTCCCAAAACAGAGAACTGGTACACCTCATCTGTTCACCTTCAGCTGTCACTGTCAATGCTGGGAGGGAGTAGGAGGAGCCTTGACTGCTACAAACGAACACTGGAGTGCCAAGCTTTACTTTTGTTGCTATTACTGTTGTCTATCAATCAATTAATGTCAGATTGCCATAACGTAACTCAGCAAACGAGGCACTCCACTGTCACTGAGGATTTTTCCAACAGAGACAGCTCCTATGACGAAGCTCTACAGCGCAATCTACAAGAGCTGGGGAGAAAACGGCACTGTTCATCATCTCAAGGCCGGACTGACCGTAGAGACCAAAGACGTTCGCAAAGAAGACTGAGGAATTTTCAGTGGAGTTAAAACTGTCCCTGTTCTGATTTACCAAGCACGGGACACTTGTCTTCTAAGCCCTCTACACATGATTAAAAACACTGCATCAAAGACAGGTGTTTTTCCAAAAGGTCTAGACACCATCAAGTGCAAATATCGCATCCCTCCGTGACCTGTCGCTGCCTACTAAGGAAACAGGTCGGGCACGAGTCATCCAGGGCGACTTGGTGGTAGCAGGTGTTACTGGTTCTGTTCAAGATGACAAACCTGGTCAGGGATGGAGCTGATGACATCCATGTTAACCTAACAGAGACTCAAGCTGAGGGAGCCGACGCCAAATTTGTCGAAGAAAGCTCGACGAAGATGTCGGGTGCCCAGAAATTTGTGGGCAAACAGACAGCCAAATATGCTCACGCGAAGGAAGCGTGGTTGAAGTGGATGACTGGCAGACTGACCTTTTCTTGAACACAGAGACAATGCTGAAAGGACGTCCACCTTTTCCAAGGAAAAGGGAAAAGATTAACTCTCTTTCTGTACTAAGGACAGCATGTCCAGTCCTTATGTTGACAACCTTTGTATACTAAAAGCTGCATATGCGGTCCAAAGCTTTTGAATTTTTCTCCGAAGTGAGCAAACCTTTCAAACGAAACTACTTGTTACAGATAGCTCCTGCATACTAGTTAGAGTGCAGGCATACTGGTACTTAGTCTTTGCAAGTCGAATGCTCACAAGCAGACACTTTTCACACATGTGACCAGCTTGGTTTGGCTTGATGTGGCAACATGGCATCGTCTGCTACTCCGCCAAGCATGCGTGGTGAAAGAAACACTACAAAAATCGCCATTACAGTAGGACTGAAGCCCTTGAATCGTTGCAAACAGTGGCATCATTTCAGGGCATAAAACCAGGTGGTAAAAAAGAGAAAATCTTATCGGCGGTACCACGGCAGACAGCCTGATGGTGCGCCCTAGTTGTCACTGTCACTCTCAGCATGTCAACCCTCAACTGCCACAACTCCCAGACAAGATACGAAAGACGCTTGGAGTGACCTACCTTTTTCCCATCAGCGGACTCGCTGGGCCCCACCTGACGTCGAAGAAGATCTCGATCAGCCCAGGCTGCGTCTCCACACACACCGACAGCAGCTCCAGGATCGCCACCTTCAGACGCAGGTCCTGCCCACACGTGTACACATGAACACACTTTTGACATATGCTAAGCTTTTAATTCATGCACTGGATACAGACAGACATTAAGTAAAATTCATACAGACACTCGTTAGAAGAAAAAAATTCCAAAGTATTTTCAAAGTTCTTCCTGTAGCCATTTACTTCCGTTTGCAAAAAAACGCGCGAGTCGATACGTGCCGTGGTTCTCGAGTTTCGAATTTTTAAAGTTTTGAGGTCGAAATGCGTTTTTTCACCGTGGCTAACCTTGAGTTCTGCCGTTCTATAATGAGATTTAGTGATGGAGATACTGTGTTTTGGATAGGATTTACGGCATAAGACTTAGTGAAAGTGCTGGGTAATGAAGCTTAGAGTGACCTAGATTTCGACTGGGATGAAGTTCCAGGTATGATGAAACAATTCGGAAAGAAAGTTCTGAAGAAGATTTTTTTTTTTTTCCCGAGTAAATGGCTCATGTGACATTCTTCAAACTTACGATATAGCAACATATATATTCGTAGGAATTTTTAAAATTATTTTCATTTCGTTATTTCCTTTCCTCTCTTTTAAATTAATTTTTTAATTGGGTAACCATGTTCAAATTACGGGAGTTACTTACCTTGCCGACGGTTTTCCCAGAGACTCAGGACCAGCAAAAGCTGCTTTTAACTCGCTCCATGCCATGAGTTTTTCCCCTTTGCTAAACTCCGAAAACCCACGGTTTGTATAGGGTAAGAACAGAATTCTCATAATTATAAATGAGCAAACAAAACTTGAAATTTAATGAGTGCATGCAATGCGTATTAGTGTATATTTGAACACAAAATCGCTGTTCTTGAGTTTCGTACCTGATATGTCACTTGGACAGAGCAAATTTTCCAAATCTGAACCCCGTATGCAGACATTGGCACGGTACACTTCATCGTACGATGTCCGCATTTGCGGACAAAAGAAGCGAGTGAGTTCAGGTTTTCCTGGAGACCGCCTTAAAGAGGGTCAAGTTCTTCCACTTTCACAGGGATTCAAAGCCCAAGTTGGAAACTCGAACAGGTTCAAGGACATTCACGGAACGTAAGAGCCCCGTTTTCAAAAATGTTGTTTCCTGTCCAGTATATGAGCGTGATAAAAGTTTACTACTACACAAGTCTATTATAACATGTGAGATAGGTACACAATACACTTTTTTTTTTTTTACTAATACATGCACAGATTTTACCTGCACTTCATACACATGACAGATACACATGTAATTACAAACAAAAGCACCAAAAAAAAAAACAGATCAGTAAAAGCATGGTTACTTCCGACTCAAGAATAAACCGTTATCAGAAATTGGGACTGAGAATGAAGACTTTTTGAAATCATATCAGAGAGAGAGAGAGAGAGAGAGAGAGAGAGAGAGAGACAGACAGACAGACAGACAGAGAGAGAGAGAGAGAGAGAGAAAGAGAGCGCGAGACAGCCTGAGAGACTGAGAGACAGCATCCATTTCATCATAAGAAGAAAACTACTACGTTCAGCTTCTGCATATCATCCCTTGAGATTCCTGTTTTCCTGCTCTTTGTGTCTCAGATCTTTGACATCAGTACAGGACAGACTTCCACTGGCACATGACCCAGCTCCTTGCCAAGGCAGACACACAAGAGACCAGACATTCAGCAGTACAGAGACAGACAGACAGACAGACAGACAGACAGACAAGACAGACAGACAGGTCAAGCAGCAGTGTACCTCTGACAACGCTTGGAGACGAGTCAGGTAGATGTCTCGGATGGGTTCCGCATCGTTTCCCAGACATGCCAGAATGGACATGGGCGACATCTGACACACACACATACCATGGTATAAATGTATACAGTACATGATGTCCAACGTGCATATACAAATACGTATATCCAAAGTACATATAATAATTATATAAGGAAAGAAGAAATGTGTGTGTGTGTGTGTGTGTGTGTGTGTGTGTGTTTGTGTGTGAGTGAGTGAGTGTATGTGTGTGTGTGTGTGTGTGTGTGTGTGTGTGTGTGTGTGTGTGTGTGAGTGTGAGCGTGTGCGTGTGAGTGTATGTGTGTGTGTGAGTGTGTGTGTGTGTATGCCTCTGTGTGTGCGTGTGTGTGTGTGTGTGTGTGTGTGTGTGTGTGTGTGTGTGTGTGTGATGTATATATATATATATATGTGTGTGTGTGTGTGTGTGTGTGTGTGTGTGTGTGTGTGTGTGTGTGTGTGTGTTCGTGAGCATGCACATGTGAGGGTGAAAGTGCGTGCGTGTGTGCGTGCGTGCGTGTGTGTGTGTGAGTGTATGTGTGAATGTGTGTGTGTGTGTGTGTGTGTGTGTGTGTGTGTGTGTGTGTGTGCACGCACATGCGTGCGTGCGTGCGTGTGTGCATGCGTGTATGTTCATAAAGTCTCAATGCCCTGTTCTCATGAAGTCCTCATGTCTAGATTTTCTCTCCGCTTTCATGCTCCTAGTGAGTTGTGTGTGTCAAAGTCATCAGTGATCACTCCTGATATTGGGGTGTGGCTGTGTCTAATGGAGCAGGAAAAAAATGGCCCGAGAATATAGCCACTGAAAAACTACATAAGATGCAAAGCATATAAACATACTTCCAGTTTATCTTGAACACGCGTGAGGTGGGGGGGGGGGGGGGGTGTGTGTGCTAAAAAACGTCACAATCAAACATGCGTCATAATGTATGATGACGTCAAACATGCGTCATAATGTATTTCGTCACCGAGATATTCCATAAAGAAGAAAAAAAACCGTTTGGGCCGTTACAGCCATTAGTAACCGCTATTTCTGGTAAAAATAAAACATTGGGCATCATCATCCATGAACCATAATGAACACACCTACAAATTTTCAGAAAGATCGGCCCAGAAATTCTGTCTGGAGCGAGTGGAACACATTTTAACCACGGACAGACAGACAGACACACAGACAACATTTCTTTGTTCCCATTCTAAAGTACTCCCTGTTCTACAAGAACTGGGAGCTACAAAAACGAAAAGAAAGGAACAAGAAAACAAGACAAGCAAGGCACACCAGAGCCAGGCGTTTGAGGAGCAGGGTGGCCAGGGTGGGCAGCTTGGGGTTGTGGCGGTGGTAGATGTACTGGGCCATCGTCGCCACCACGTGCTGACTCTGCCGCCCCGTCGGCTGCCATGACAACGCCTGCTCCACCGGCGACGGAGGGAGGCCCGGGGAGCGCAGCAGCAGCAGGCGATTCAGCACCGACAGCGCCATCTGGATCAGCTCGATCAGATCCACCCCGCCTCCTTCCGTTAAGCTGTTCAGGATAACAGGACACCATCCCTGAGCAGGTATGTTACAGACAACAAGAGAGAAATTGCTGCGAGACAAAGTGACACTGTGCGGGGAATGTCTGAATACACTGCCGCCGGGAAGCTTTACACACCAGGGGGACTTTACAGGGAGGGGGTCTTTGTTGGGGCAAGGTAAAGGTAATGTTGCTCGTGGCCCACCCAATCACAAAGGGCCATATCAGGGCTGCCACCGTGTTGAAGTCATCTCACATCCTTGTTGGGGGTTAAATCTAGAGCAAAGAGAGCAAAACCCTGGCGGAGCATCCTTGTTCTGCCTTTGGCTTTCTAATGAAAGGCAGGGGTAATATCTCCATGCTTGGGCCGGCATTGCAAAAGGTAACTTGGCATTGGAGTTAGTCACTGAAATCACACAAAAATTTGACGACTTGTAGCCACTGTTCTTTTTTGCATGAATCCCCATCGCCAGCTAGTTTTTGAGAAGAAGTATAATTTCATACCAGCATGTTTGAAACTCAGATATCTCAGGCACTAATGATGGATTTACATTCTGTTTTTTTTTTTTAAGTGGAGGGGAAACACTGTACTTTTGTAATATTATAATATATAAAATAATGATTTGTCAAGTACAATTTCTTTTTTTTTTGTAATTTGAAGTAAAAAAAAAAAATGCAAAACAAAATTTTGAATGTTATCTTTCATCTCAACATAAAAAAGAAGTAAGCATGCCAACAAAGTCTGAAAAAGGAAGGAAAAAATAGTCCACCCAACAAATGAAGGGCCATAAGGTATGTAATATCCATCAAAAGAATGAAATATACAGCCTCAAAACCACATACTCCACATCACATCACCAGCAATTTTTTCAGACAAACGATAATTCCATACCAGCATGTTTGAAATGCAAATATCTCAGGAACTAATTGATGGATTTACATTCTGTTTTTTTTTTAAGTGGAGGGGAAACACTGTTCTTTTGTAACATTATTATATATATAAGTAATGGTTTGTCCAGAACAATTTCAATTTTTTTTGTAATTTGAAGTAAAAAAAAATGCAAAACAAAATTTTGAATGTTATCTTTCATCTCAACATGAAAAAGAAGTAAGCATGCCAACAAACTCTGAAAAAGGAAGGAAAAATAGTCCACTCAACAAATGAAGGCCATAAAGTATGTAATATCCATCAGAAGAATGAAATATACAGCCTCAAAACCACATACTCCACATCACATCACCAGCAATTTTTTTTAGAAAAATGATAATTTCATACCAGCATGTTTGAAATGCAAATATCTCAGGAACTAATTGATGGATTACATTCTGTTTTTTTTTTTTAGTGGAGGGGAAACACTGTTCTTTTGTAATATTATAATAAATTAGTAATGATTTGTCAAGAACAATTTCAATTTTTTTTGTAATTTGAAGTAAAAAAAAAATGCAAAACAAAATTTTGAATGTTATCTTTCATCTCAACATGAAAAAGAAGTAAGCATGCCAACAAACTCTGAAAAAGGAAGGAAAAATAGTCCACTCAACAAATGAAGGCCATAAAGTATGTAATATCCATCAGAAGAATGAAATATACAGCCTCAAAACCACATACTCCACATCACATCACCAGCAATTTTTTTTTTAGAAAAATGATAATTTCATACCAGCATGTTTGAAATGCAAATATCTCAGGAACTAATTGATGGATTTACATTCTGTTTTTTTTTTTAAGTGGAGGGGGGAAAACACTGTTCTTTTTTAATATTATAATAAATTAGTAATGATTTGCCAAGAACAATTTCAATTTTTTTTAATAATTTGAAGTAAAAAAAATGCAAAACAAAATTTTGAATGTTATCTTTCATCTCAACATGAAAAAGAAGTAAGCATGCCAACAAACTCTGAAAAAGGAAGGAAAAATAGTCCACTCAACAAATGAAGGCCATAAAGTATGTAATATCCATCAGAAGAATGAAATATACAGCCTCAAAACCACATACTCCACATCACATCACCAGCAATTTTTTTTTAGAAAAATGATAATTTCATACCAGCATGTTTGAAATGCAAATATCTCAGGAACTAATTGATGGATTTACATTCTGTTTTTTTTTTAAGTGGAGGGGAAAACACTGTTCTTTTGTAATATTATAATAAATTAGTAATGAATTGCCAAGAACAATTTCAATTTTTTTTGTAATTTGAAGTAAAAAAAAAAAATGCAAAAACAAAATTTTTGAATGTTATCTTTCATCTCAACATGAAAAAGAAGTAAGCATGCCAATAAACTCTGAAAAAGGAAGGAAAAAAAAAGTAGTCCAGTCAACAAATGAAGGCCATAAGGTATGTAATATCCATCAGAAGAATGAAAAATACAGCCTCAAAACCACACACTCCACATCACATCACCAGCAATGTTTTTTAGGAAAACAATAATTTCATGTCAGCATGTTTGAAATAAATACAGATATTTCAGGACCTGATATCAGGGAAGGCATCAGGGAAGAAGAGCTGGAAATAGTCCACAGGTTGAAACCCATCTGTGTTCACCAGCACCCCTGAAACAACAATCAGAGGAATAATTACTGATATGACCTATGAAATGATGCAGAAAAGCACACACACACACACACACACACACACACACACACACACAACACACACACACACACACACACACACACACACACACACACACACACACACACACACACACACACACACACACACACACACACACACACACACACACACACACACACACACACACACACACACACACACACACACACACACACACACACACACACACACACAAACACACTCTTACACAAAAGGGAATAGCACACACACACACACACACACACACACACACACACACACCACTTCTTACACAAAAAGGGAATAGCACACACACACACACACACACACACACACACACACACACACACACACACTCACACACTTATACCCCACTGGTACTCACTCACATGAAAGAAAAAAAAGGGGGCACACACACACACACACACACACACACACACAAAAAAACAACATGCTCACACACACACACACACACACACACACACACACACACACACACACACACACACACTTCTTACACAAAAAGGGAATAGCACACACACACACACACACACACACACACACACACACACACACACACACAACTTATGCCCCACTGGTACACACATGAAAGAAAGAAAAAGGGAACACACACACACACACACACACACACACACACACTATCTCTTTCATTCTCACTTTTGAAAGCAATAATTTTTTATGAAAACAAAGTCATTCACTTGCCTGTTGGCCTCTGGAACCTGGGAAGCCATTCTCCCTGGGGGGGCGCACGAGTCAAACTGGTCATACAACTCCCAGGCGAACTTGTCTCTGGCTGGCCTAGTTTGCCGTAGTTGCACACCTCTGCCACGTGTCACTCTGCCACGCCCCCTTCGACCCTGCCGCCTTTGTACACCAGATGTGCTCGCAGTCAGTTGCCTCTGAGCCCTCCGTGTTGTTTGACCCCTGACCGTTACACTTTCAGTCGTCTCACTCACACACACTGCTATCGGTGTCAGTCTGCGTTGGCTCGTCGCCAACTGCGCGCGAGCCCACTGTCTGCCTGCCTGCGCCTCTCCTTGCCACACCTCTAACTGGGTCAGCCACGCTTTCTTCCGACTCGGTTGAGCTTTCATTGTCCGACAATATATCTCGGTCACCATCTGGTGTTCTTCATCCGAATCAGGATCAACTGACCGTCTACTCAATATTTCCAGCACCTGATCAGTAGTAAATGTACGACGAGGCTGAGTACCTGAAGTGCTTGGTTGTGAGGCCATAATGAATGAAAAACTTATCAACAGAAATCGATAAAACCACACGACTTGAACACCTCTGACGAAGCTAATGGCTGTGAGGCATGCGTCAGTGAATACCGGAACTATGACTGTTATCGACGGCTTTTAGTTACATTTAAGGCTTTATGCACTCATATTCCAGGCTTTATTCAGTGAAACACGTATTGTAACTTTGCGTCCTTTGCCCAATAAATTGCTCAATGCTTTTTTCTGAGTTAAAGACAGGTGAACAAAATAGGCATAACATTACTCGTTGACAGGTGATCAATTTTCAAAGAAATCTTTACACAGAAAGCCCCCAAAATCCACACGAAAGAGTTGCCGTTCCTCCCTGATGCCGGATGGACCCTACACATGGATTACCAGCTGTTCCTGGATGTGCTCACCTTCCCTGCTGCAGAAGAGCTGTTTCCACGTTGTCCACCCCTGTGGCCACGATCTCCATCAGCGCTCGCCCGCCTCTGTGAACAGCAGGCTGTACACACACACCTCGTGTATGCTGGGCCTGCAAACATACTGCACTGTGACAGATACTGTGTACACCTTGTGTTTGCTGGGCCTGCACACATGTTGCACTGTGACAGACACTCTGTACACCTCGTGTATGTTGGGCCTGCACACACATACTGCACTGTGACAGACACTGTGTACACCTCGTGTATGTTGGGCCTGCACACATATTGCACTGTGACAGACACTCTGTACACCTCGTGTATGTTGGGCCTGCACACATACTGCACTGTGACAGACACTGTGTACACCTCGTGTATGTTGGGCCTGCACACATAAGGTGTTATGACAAACATCGTGTGCACCTCGTGTATGCTGGGCCTGCACACATATTGCACTGTGACAGACACTGTGCACACCTCGTGTATGCTGGGCTGCACACATAAGGTGCTATGACAGACATCATGTACACCTCGTGTATGCTGGGCCTGCACACATATTGCACTGTGACAGACACTGTGTACACCTGGTGTATGTAGGCCCTGCACACATAAGGTGTTATGACAGACATCGTATACACCTCGTGTATGCTGGGCCAGCACACATATTGCACTATGACAGACACCGTGCACATACCAGCTGCCGCGGCAATGTTGTTAGAATCATGGACTCCTGGCTGGGAGGTCGCAGGTTCGATTCCCATTCAGTCATATGGGATTTTTCTGCCCCAACTGGTTCCTACCCAGACTTTGAGTTTGCTACGGGGCTCAGTTGGGAAGACTGGGACCACACAGTCGTGTTTCATCCACTTAATGGAAGCGTCTCTGAGAGCGTTGCTCAAATTTCTGACCAACACTACAGGTATTTGTATCTCTCGGGCCTGGTTGACGACGGTATATATTATGAAAGGAAAGCGCAGGGTACAGCCCTGTCATGCAGTCTCAGACCGGAATGAAAATCTGCAGCACCATCGTCATCACCCTCATTCTCATCTACCAGCATTAACTAACCAAAACAAAGTCTCAAAATCTGTGTCCCTCCATGCCCTGCTCTCACGATGACCTCAGTTTTGATGTCCTCATCGTGTCTGTGGCCTTGCTTTGATTCCGTCAGGGTCACCGGTATCGGCAAATTCATAGGGACGACACTGGACAGACATGGTGGCGCCCTCTGAAGGGAGAGCTCACTCTTGCTGGCTCTGCGACCAAGCAGTTATTATCATCAGCAGGAGGCTTAGTAGATGGTGTCCTGCCCACATTGGATCAGAACAGGTGGCCACTAAACACCACCAAAAAGACTCAGCAGCAGTACAGTGTCTGCTTGGGGGGGTTGCCTCTTGACGACTTAAAATTGTCTGACCCTGTGAATTGCTGGTGCCCAGGCTGCGGCAGGCTGGACCGACTTGTGGTGTGTGGACCGTTGGGGTGGGGGGAGAGGGGGGGGGGGGGGGCGGAATGAGTAATGTGGGTGTAATGCCCCTGAGGTGGCCCAGAAGATGAGGCAAGAAATAAAAAAAAAAAAGACACCACGCACACCTGTACGCTGAGCCTGCACACATGTTGTGTTATGATAGACACCATGCACACTTGTATGTTGAGCCTGCACACACTGTTATGATAGACACCATGCACACCTGTATGTTGAGCCTGCACACATACTGTGTTATGATAGACACCATGCACACCTGTATGTTGAGCCTGCACACATACTGTGTTATGATAGACATCATGCACACCTGTATGTTGAGCCTGCACACATACTGTGTTATGATAGACATCATGCACACCTGTATGCTAGGTCTCACACACACACGTTACAGTAAACACCACCAATGCCTCCTGCATGCTGGGTCTTGACATATGGCATTACAGTAGGCAACACACACACACCTCACATATGCTGGGCCCCCGTGTACATAGCGGTATAAAAGACAACGCATACACTTCATGCATACACCCTTTGCACACGTTGGTCCTGAACACACTGCATTAGGACTGATAACATGGACACAGGGAAGAAACTCTCTCAAATCTGAAGATAAAGAAAAATCATGTGAGGACAGAGAAACCTACCTTACCACAGTTGTGTGCAACGGCAGTGTGTGTGTGTGTGTGTGTGATGCATGCGCGTGCACGTGTAGTGTGTGTGTGTGGTATGTGTGGTGTGTGCGTGTGTGTGTGTGTGTGTGTGTGTGGCGCGTGCGCATGCCTGCGTGCGTGCGTGCGTGTGTGCATGCATGTGTGTGTGTGTGTGCAGTTAAATGGTAAAGCTAATGGTCTGTACGATTTCCCTTAGATTGCTTGCATGCGCACAGAGAAGAAATCCGGCGTTCTGCCACAGTCACAAGCTAGGCACATCAGGGTGGGTGTGCCGAGAGCCACAGTGTAGTGTTTAGTGCACTGCCACAGAATCCAAGAAGACCCAGGAACACAAGAGAAGGAGAGAGGACCACTGACCTGAGGGGCTGGGAGGTGGGGGTGGAGGCGGAGGAGGAGGAGGGGGCCAGACCAGACAGGTTCAGCACCTTGTGGAACAGCTGCAGACACTGCTGACCTGTGACATACACACACACACATCACATATGCATACCATATATACACACCACACACACATCACATATGCATACCATATATACACACCACACACACACATCACATATGCATACCATATATACACACCACACACACATCACATATGCATACCATATATACACACCACATACATATAAACATGCACGCCCACACATACACACACCACATATGCAAAAACATGCACACGCACACACCATACACACACATACAATCATGAACGCGCACACACACACACACACACACACACACACACACTCACACCCAAACACTACTCACACACACTGCTTTCACACACACACACACACACACACACACACACACACACACACACACACACACACACACACACACACACATACTACTCGCACACACTGCTTTCACACACATACACTACTCTCTCACACACACACACACACACACACACACAACACACACACACACTGGTCACTCACACACACACACACACACACACACACACACTCTGCTCACATACACACACACTCTGTTCACTCACACACACACGCACGTTCCACCACACACACACACACACACACACTCCACACACACACACACACACACACACACACACACACACACACACTCACACACACACACACACACACACACACACACACACACATTCCACACACACGTACACACACTCCCCAAACATACGAACCAATCCGCTTTCTGTGGGCCAGGTGAGCGTAGCGCCACTTGCGGAACAAGGGGAACACCTCCTTCAGGATGTGCAGCAGGCAGGCCAGCAACTCCTCCCCCCATGCCATCCTGAGAGAACGTCTGCAACACATCCACCCACCTCCGGATGACGCATCATCCCGAACTATCACGACGCCCAGGACACCCAAGGATGATCATCATCTGCTGTCCAGAGAGCAGCAAAGTGTCCTGGTGAGGCTCCGCATCGGGCACAACAGACTTCACTCTTTCATCCCTACAACCCGGTTTTCCGGTTTGCAGAAATCCTACCCTCCTTCCTGCAGCCCGGAAAAACGGGCAGCACAAAATCCCTCCTACCTTCCTGCAGCCCGGAAGACCAGGCAGCACAAAATCCCTCCTTTCCTTCCTGCAGCCCGGAAAATCAGTTCTCACGGTAAGCGCTTTGAACTTTGCACGAGTCACGTCATTGGTACACGTCACGACCGGGTCGCTCGCGCTGCAGTGTTTATGAATGGAATGGATGCCAGACGGCCCCTATAGAGTGGGAAAATGGTCGTTCTGGCCGGTTTGCTACTGCATACGTGGCAGTTCTCACTTTACACTTCTTTTTTTTTTTTCTCTATAAATACAGGAATGAAGGGAATACTCCTATGATAAGAATCTAGGATCAAGAGAAAGTAATGGCTCACAGAAAAGTAGGAATGAAAGGGTTAACAGTCACGTGTGCCGAAAGCTCAAGGTGGTGCCTTCTCCAGTCTGTCCTTGTGGGCAGGAAGAACAGACAGAGGAGCATGTGCTCCAAAAATGCCCACTACATGACAGCCAAGGAGACGGGTATGGCCAACAGAGACAGCTCTGATGACAAAGCTCTGTGGCAGTCTACAAGAGCTGGGAGAAAAACGGCACTATTCATCTCAAGGGCCAGACTGACCGTGTAGACCAAGGTAAGGTACGTAATGTTTGCTTATAGCCCAGCCGACCGCAAAGGGCCACATCAGGGCTGTCACCACGTTAAAATCAACTCACAAGTCATCTTAAAAAAAGAAAAAAAAACAACCTTTCGCACATCTCTTTAAGACTGTGTAGACCAAGGCGTACATAAAGAAGAAGAAAGAATCCATCCATCTCAATGAATTGAAAAAAAAAAAAAAACAAAAAAAAAAACACCTGGAGAACCTGCAACAGTCGCTTTCAGTCTTGCCTACAGCCCAGTCTCTATAAAGTTTGGCCGCCCACACAGGCCAACATACACATAAACATGTAAACAAAGTGTACAAAGCCATGGTTAAATGCACAAGACCAACCCAATAAGTGAATTTTCAACAAACGTATCTTACGAGTGATTGCTCATTCTTCATTTTTCATTGTCCTGAGTGTTGTTTATCTTGCCTGAAGAAGAAGACCTAAGAGGTCGAAACACGTTGTTTTATATCTTGTGATTCTTTTGTGCACGTTGTTCGGTGGCGTCATAAAAATTACTTTTAGAAAATGTACCTTCTTCAGATGTCTCAGTTAGATGTCACAAGTAGCACACATGAACTAGCAAGGCATTCAGGACAGCCCTGAACTCACGAAAGTCAAACAGACCCTGGACCCACCCTCTGAATTTGAACGAAATCACGTTTTCCACCAAGGGAAGTAATTAGCTACTGTGGACTGAAAGACTTATTTCCCATTATTCACACCCCCCTCCCACCCCCCACCCCCACCCCTCTTCTAAATGACTTGCAGAATATGAAAAGTCAAGTCAGTTGATACTGCTTACAGCCAAGCTGAAGACAAAAGGCCATATCAGGGCTGTCATCCCTTTGTACATATAATGTCAATGTTAAGAAAGCTAGAACACATTCACATACTAGTAAGCATATCATTTCGTACATAGTTTTCAAAACGTGTGAGAAAATCTCTTTTACATTTGCATCAGCGCCGTCATGAAATAAATCTCTTATATCTGTGTACGCCATGGCATTCACTGCAACTTAAATGTTGCCAATTTCAGTCTGTGTAAAGTACAATCAAAATGCTTCACTTTAAGCTCTAAAACATCAACTCAGACCAAAGAATACAGGCAATAACATGTACACACACTCACACAAGCCCAGACTCACACAAAATGTGCACATGCATGCGCCCCACAAAGAGCAATTACCTCCACCAGCGTGGTCAGCATGTCCAGAACGGCCAAAGTCAGGGGGTACCGCGCCTGAGTGCACTCCGTCCCCACCTGTATCAGCCCCAGAGTCCCCGAGTTCAATCCTCGCCCACTGCACACACACACACGTACATCATCATCATCAGCATCAGCAGCAGCAGCATCCTGATGGACACTGCTCACAGGAGTGCCAGGACAGCCGCTTACCACTTAAAGGTTTTCCCATTGCACGTCTGTGTCCAAATCTCAATCAACCAAGCTTTGATTTTATTATGAAAAACTTTAAACACATCTCGCACATCATATAAATAAATTAATCTGTACACACCCTCCACTTCCATCTACTACCAACACAAACACCCTCGTGCATACACATACCGTACACCTCCACCGCCTTCACCTCCTGCCCTCCCTCCCCTTTCCTCCCTGCCCCTTTCACCGTGCGGGGGGGGGGGGGGGGGGGGGGGAAGGAAGTGACCACGTACCTCAGGACCTCACCCAGGTCATCCACATTCTCCGTCAGGTAAGGCAGCAGCCCTGTCTGCGTCACCTTGTGCCACACCTGCCAGCATACACACACACCTGTACACACATGGCCACGGTCTGGGGGGAGATACAGGGATGGGTGGAAAAACAGCTGACAAAACGGTGAATGGGTACCTACATGGAAGGACGGGCAGCAGACGAAAATTCAGCTCTGTGCAGATTTCAAAGAGGGAGAAAAACAAAAAAAAGAAAAAAGAAGGGGGGTGAGGAGGGGGGGGGGGGGGGGGGGGGGGGGCATATCTTTTCACAGGAGTGCGTGGAACCGGGGAGGCGATGGTGGGAAATGAAGGTGAAGAACAAGAAGTGAGAAATCGACCATGCACCCAGACACTTGCAGGATCCCCATTTCATTTTTTCATGGACTGTGCAACTGAAGCAAACTGTCAGAAATTCTGCAAACACCAAAACGCCCCTGCAAGAATGAAACGCATGAACACTCAAACCCACGGAAAACGGAATAAGTCCAAATAACACGGACAACGCGTAACTTCAGATTAGTCATCAACACCATGACTTAAAAGTCAATGGAGTCATTTTTTTTAACTGGGAAAATCTTGATGGGTATATGATATGCAACCTTTGACAAAGCTCTAACACACACGTAATAACAATAATGACGACAATTTCTATAGCGCCTGTTCTAACAACACAGACTACAAGATGCTTTACAAGTTTGAAAAAATCAGCATCTAAAACATACGCAGGACACACACACACACACACTTCTGCGTTCACCAGTCATAAACATGTGCATGCACTCACTCATACACACACGTGCACTCACAAACATGCACACACACACACACACACACACACACACCAACTCACACTGGGACACAATGTTGCAGACATAAAACACACTATATAACACAGTAAACAGCTCATTCCTACACGAGCAAAGTGCGCAAGCGACATGCAGCAATTCAGTAATAATTCAGATGGTGTTCTGCAACTGGCGTTCACAGAGACAAGTTTTCAGTGCAGATTTGAAAAGTCAGGAAGGAAGGTGGCATGACGTAGATGGAAAGGTAGCAAATTCCAGAATATGGCCGCAGAATATGAGACTGTATACCTCTTTGGGTAGACGGTGGCAGCACAGGCGATGCAGCTGAGGGCTGCACTGAGAAGATCCAGAGGGGCCGGCCGCAACACAGAGAACCTGTCCAACACATCACACCCTCAGACAATGCTCTCTCTCTCTCTCTCTCTTTCAGAGAACCTGTCCAACACGTCACACCCCTCAGACGATGCTCTCTCTCTCTCTTTTACAGAGAACCTGTCCAACACATCACACCCCTCAGACAATGCTCTCTCTCTCTTTCAGAGAACCTGTCCAACACATCACACCCCTCAGACAATGCTCTCTCTCTCTCTCTTTCAGAGAACCTGTCCAACACATCACACACCCCCTCAGACAATGCTCTCTCTCTCTTTCAGAGAACCTGTCCAACACATCACACCCCTCAGACAATGCTCTCTCTCTCTCTCTTTCAGAGAACCTGTCCAACACATCACACCCCTCAGACAATGCCCTCTCTCTCTTTCAGAGAACCTGTCCAACACATCACACCCCTCAGACAATGCTCTCTCTCTCTTTCAGAGAACCTGTCCAACACACATCACACTCCTCTGACAATGCTCTCTCTCTCTCTCTTTCAGAGAACCTGTCCAACACATCACATCCCTCAGACAATGCTCTCTCTCTCTTTCAGAGAACCTGTCCAACACATCACACCCCTCAGACAATGCTCTCTCTCTCTTTCAGAGGACCTGTCCAACACATCACACTCCTCAGACAATTCTCTCTCTTTCTCTCTCTCACAAACCAGAATCTGATTCCAAAACTAAGACGCCAGCAACCCCTGTGTCTGAATACATTGCTGCTGGTAACACAGATGGAACGAGTCAGTTCATATACATACATACATACATATATATATATATATATATATATATATATATATATATATATATATATATATATATATCAACATGACAGCATTCATGAACACACAAATACTTGTGTGTAAACAGGCGAAACACTTCAGTCATTCTTAGCGATGAAAGTAACTGTGTGCAACACACGCACGCACGCCCACATGCAAAAACACACATACACATGTGTCACATCGACATGTCATTTGAAAAAAAAAAAAAATGTTTGCTGGACTACGAAACAAAAAGTTCAGGTACTCTTTTTAAGTACAGAATTCAATAAACTTCCTGTCAGTAACTGCACAAGAAAAAATAATAATTACCCCCCCCCAAAAAAAAAAAGTTACTCTCTTGGCCCAAACTAACACCTGTGAAAGTTCTTACACACACTTGCCAACATTCACACGCAAATCCCCACATATTGCTTTGTACACACCTGATGAAATATATTCCATTCAAACATGCACTGCAATCTTGGATAGCAACGACCCCCCAAATAACTTACAGTACATAAACAATAACCAGCCATGATTGTACAAACAGTATCCCCCATCGGGACTACAGTTGAAGGTAACTTCACTGAGACATAAGACATTACAAGAACAGACGGGAGCATGCAGGTAGATAGACAGACGCCGGTAAATTCTCCTTCAAAGGAAGGAAAGATAAAAGCAGCAGGGAACAGGAGTCGAGCCTGTTTTCGTTTTATGGCTTCGTGAGTGTGTCAGACACGTGTATTTTTGTTACTATAAAGCACTCTGAGGAATACACAAAAATAAATCAACAAGACATATCTATCATTGTTATAACAATGAACCAGAAAAGGAATAATCTGTGAATTATGTCTATATAAGACTTATGTTTGTCGTTGTTATAATTACAAGCCAGAAAAGGTATCACCTGTGAATTATGTCATATGTAAGACTTACGTTTATCGTTGTTATAATTATGAGCTGGGAAAAGAATCCTTTATGAATTACGTCATATACAAGACTCATTTTATCGTTGTTATAAATATGAGCCACAAAAAAGAATCACCTGTGAATTATGTCATAACACAAGGAGAGGAAGGGAGCAAACTCCTGCGCAGCGGTTGCCGTGTCCGCCTTCAGTACGTGGTGCACCAGCTCCATCACCATGGTAACCCGCTGCACCTGTTCCCCTTGCACCCATGCCTGCCCACCACACCACCTCCAGGTTCATGTGCACTGTTACCTTGCTGTTTGCCACAGGTCAGTATCATGCACCTTTCAATTAAAGATAGGTGTGCTCAATTAACAAGTATATGTTTGATATGTGCGCTCAATTAACGAGGATATGCCTGGCGAACTGCAACAAGGCAAACGCCCTCATGGAGGCCAGAGGAAGCATTTCACCATTCACGCATTTCTTTAAAAATACTCCTAAAAACGCACTGGACACTTCGTTCAAAATCTTTCTTCCGCAAAGTCTCCGATCAGATGAAAAATGTTACTCTCTTTTAGAAACTCAAAGATCACCTCAGGACGGACATCTCTGAACAAAAGTTTTCATGGAGTCTAATGTAAAGTGTTTATGTCTCACATCGTGCAAGTCCCAACATTCTACAAGAATATGTCTCACTGTGAGTGGTACACGACATGGAATGCACCATGGAGCTTCTTCACCTTTTTCAAAGATAAGAATGGGTGTAAAACGAGTGGCCTGTATGCAAGCAGCACAAGACTGTTTCATCTTTACGGCTGCCTCTGGAACATGGTGAAAATGTTTCAGGTCTGGACGGATTTCAAATAGGACTCAATAAGTACACTATGCATCAAACAGAAAGCGGTTTTCATCTTCTTCATCCTCCTAATTAATCATTACGGGGGGGGGGGGGGGGGGAAATCAAATCCTGTGGCCCTTCGTGTCCTGCTCTCATGGTGACCCTCATTATCAAATTTCCTCCCAAGTCCATGTCCATGGTCAGTTCATCAACGTCAATGGTATCATCACATTATCAGGGACTGTCATTGGACAGACAAGGTGGCGCCCCCCCCAGAAAGGTCTCTCTCCCTCTCTCGCTCTGGCTTAGCCACTAAACTACTGTCATCAACTGGGGGCCTCAGTACATAGCATCTTGCATATGTTGGATCAGGACAGACACCGCTGAGCACCACCAGCACAGCTTGGCAGCAAGGCAGTGTTTCCTCGGGTGGGTTGCCCCAAGCCAGCCCGATGCCGACTTCTCCCCGTGGGTTGGGGGCGCCGAGGCTGCGATGCCACGAACCTGGCTGTGGCAGCGTATGTGAGGCGCCAGAGTGAGTGGCGTGAGAGTGATGACCCTAACAGGCAGCAACAAACAAAACAACAACAACAAAAAAGAAGAAAGAAAGAAGAAATAAAAGTGTTACAATTACTTCTACCTCTACTTCTACTACTACAGTCACTACTATTTCTACTTCACTGAGGTCACTACTACTTCTACTTCACTGAGGTCACTACTACTTCTACTTCACTGAAGTCACTACTACTTCTACTTCACTGAAGTCACTACTACTTCTACTTCACAGAGGTCACTACTACTTCTACTTCACTGAGGTCTACTACTACTTCTACCTCACTGAGGTCACTACTACTTCTACTTCATTGAGGTCACTACTACGTCTACCTCACTGAGGTCACTACTACTTCTACTTCATTGAGGTCACTACTACTTCTATGTCATTGACCTCGAGGTCACTACAACTTCTACCTCACTGACATCACTACAACTTCTACGTAGCTGACCTTGAGGTCACTACAACTTCCACATTGTTGACCTTGAGGTCACTACAACTCCTACATTGTTGACCTTGAGGTCACTACAACTTCTACGTCGTTCACCTTGAGGTCACTGCTACTTCTACTTCATTGACCTTGAGGTCACTACACAACTTCTACGTCGCTCAGCTTGAGGTCACCACTCACCAGCGCCATGCGTGATCTGACGCAGCAGTTCCCCGACCTCCGCCAGGAGCAGCGACCACCCGTTGTAAGGCACCTCCCACCTCATCAACGGCCCGGACAGCTCCTCCACCACCGCCTGTGGCAACGCTGCGCACACACACACACACACACACACACACACACACATACACACACACACACACACACACACACACACATACACACATATACATGGCTACTCTGCAGAACAAGTTACAGCTCATAGCGCTCTGCCCTCGCATCACGGCCACACTACACAAGCCCCTGTCAGTTCTTGGTGCTATGGTGAACATGTTTCAGCACATGGCGCACAACCTGTCACACTGCCCTGCATCCCAGTGCAAAAGAGTGTAAGATATACTGACCGGTAGGTTCTCTTTCGTCTTTAAACTGGTGAGAATGCTTGATTGAACGTGTTTCACAACTCATCACGCTGCTTTGCATTCCAGTACAAAAACAGTGATAAGAAATAAACGGCTAGATTTTTTCTTTCTTCTTTAATTAAAGTGACGAGACTGTCAAGAATATCTGATTGAACGTGTTTCACAACTCATCATACTGCTTCGCATTCCAGTACAAAACAGTGATAAGAAATAAAACGGCTAGATTTTCTTTCTTCTTTAATTAAAGTGACGAGACTGTCAAGAATATCTGATTGAACGTGTTTCACAACTAAACATACTGCTTCGCATTCCAGTACAAAACAAGTGATAAGAAATAAACGGCTAGATTTTCTTTCTTCTTTTAATTAAAGTGACGAGAATATTTGACTGAACATGTTTCACACACATCATACAACTCATCATACTGCTTTGCATTCCAGTATGAAACAGTAATACCAAATGAACTGGTAGATTTTCTTCATTCTTTACACTGACAAGAAATGTTTGGCACTATTTCTTTCACAGCAGAACATTTTATTTTAGTTGTTATTTTTCATACGTCAGATATGGCTTCAGCTCCGAGCAATCCATGGCGAAGTGAATTTTCAGATCTGCACACTGCATCTGCTGATGATTTCATCTGTGAGTGTGGAAGTACTTGCAGAACATATCAAAAAAAAGATTCTTTTTTTTTTCTTATTTTGAAATTCCCTTCAAAGGACTACCAAGCCACTGGAAGTGAATTGTTACAGTAATGCAAGCGTTTCCTAAGAACCAAAATCAGCAAGCAACATCTATTCAAACAGCTCACAGGTTGTCACTTTCCAAATTTTGCCTATCAGTTTTGAAAGCAAAAGAAACTGCTTGTTTGACCTGGTGCATTAAAAGTGTATTTGTAGTCCTCGGTTTAAAAGAAACAAAGTTTGCTTTACATCTGAAATTTGTGCATAGCTGACCCACATTTGTGTCTTGTTAGTAGAAACACTGGCAAGGGGGGTGGGGAACTAAAGGCTATTCCATTCCTGGGTTGATTCATTCTCATTTTCTGTACTCCATGCTTCAAACAAATGTCGGACACAAACCCATGCTACCTCCTACCATGTCTTCTAATTCAGAGCGCAACTGTTCCCAAAGGTTGTTTTTTTTTTAAAGCTGTCAACACTTTTTGTTTTCTTTTCTTCTCCATCACCATTTACTCAATTTTGCGGGTGGTTGGCTGCATAGCAAACAGGTAAGAGAAGATAATCTATCGATGGAAAGAACCCAAACGAATAATTCAGAAGTCTCTTTCCATCACTGATGATCTTCTCTTGCTTTATTTATCCAGCCAGCTTCTTTCCATACAAATCTGTACTTCTTCACTGCCAAAGTTTTAATTCATCAAATCTGACTTTTCTCTTTTTTTTTTTTGTTTGTTTTCAGGGTGAAAATGCAAAGAAAAC
>JADBJO010006489.1:72500-82500 GCA_016801955.1 Conus betulinus | reverse complement strand
CTCAGCTTTCCACACGCAAACGTCTTCCTAACGCTCATACTTTTCAACATAATGCGTTCTCCTCTACTACTCTTCAACCCAATTCCCTTCTCTTTTAACACATGCATATGCACACACATGCATGCACATGCACACACACACGCACGCACGCACAAATACACACACACACACACACACACACACACACACACACACAGCGCTGACACAGAGAACAGAGTACACATGAAGAAACAGACAGAAAGCCCTCTACTCACAGCCGAGCTGCCCAGCGTGTCCTCCTGGAAGACGGACAACACACAGCGTGCAGCAGCTGATACACCACAGTGTGAATGGTGCCCCCCACCGCCTGCACAGTGGAAAAACAGCAGCTGATTCACCACAGTGTGAATGGTCCACACACACACACACACACCCCACCGCCTGCAAAGTGGAAAAATAGCAGCTGATACACCACAGTGTGAATGGTCCACCCCCCCCCCCCCCCCACTGCCTGCACAGTGGAAAAACAGCAGCTGATACACCACAGTGTGAATGGTCCCCCCCCCCCCCCCCCCCCACTGCCTGCACAGTGGAAAAATAGCAGCTGATACACCACAGTGTGAATGCCCCCCCCCCCCCCCCCCCACCTGCACAGTGGATAAACAGCAGCTGATACACCACAGTGTGAATGGCCCCCCCCCCCCACTGCCTGCACACCTGCACAATGGAAAAACAGCAGCTGATACACCACAGTGTGAATGCCCCCCCCCCCCCCCCCCCCCCCCCCCCCTGCACAATGGAAAAACAGCAGCTGATACACCACAGTGTGAATGCCCTCCCCCCCCCCCCCCCCCCCCACCTGCACAATGGAAAACAGCAGCTGATACGCCACAGTGTGAATGCCCCCCCCCCCCCACCCCCACACATGGAAAAACAGCAGCTGATACACCACAGCGTGAATGCCCCCCCCCCCCCCCCCCCCCCTGCACAGTGGAAAAAAAGCAGCTGATACACCACAGTGTGAATGCCCCCCCCCCCCCCCACCTGCACAATGGAAAAAACAGCAGCTGATACACCACAGTGTGAATGCCCCCCCCCCCCCCCCCCCCCCACCCTGCACAATGGAAAAACAGCAGCTGATACACCACAGCACATGGAAATAACAGACGCTCTATTACACACAGCATGTGAATGCCCCCCCCCCCCCCCCCCCCCCTGAATGCCCTCCCCCCCCCCCACCACCTGCACAGTGGGAAAAAACAGCAGCTGATACACACACAGCATGAATATGCCCCCCACTGCCTGCACAAAGGAAAAACCTCCTCACTGCTTTGGATTCTACTGAAGTTTTGGGGGGGGGGCCGAATAGCTCAGGGCCAAAATAGCTCTGCTGATAGGGCACCGGACTCGTAATCTTGGTGATCCTGGAGTTTCGGGTTCGAATCTCTGCCCGGCCGTTTCAGTACAAGGGGATTTTTCCTTCAGAGTTAACACTGGTTCTGACTCCATTTCCCACAGAGTCCTTCGAATGAGACTATAAACCGAGGTTCTTTGTGCGAACGCACGCATAACATCTTGCACGCACGTAAAATCCCGTCACCAACTCTTGAAAGAGAAGGCCAGTTTGGCTGTTGGTATGGATGACACGTTACATATCGCATGCATCCTGCGTGAGAAATTAAAAGAATGGAGGAAATAAGGAAACTGAGTAAACAATATTAACTGGATGACACGGGGAAACGACTGAATGAAGCGCCGGCAGGCAGCTCTTCAGTCGGCATTACCCAGGTAGGCATCCCGTTGTGTATACGAGAGTGTGGACTGTCAGCGCCTAGAACCTTTGGCAAGGCACTTTAAAAAAAGGCTTTGTTATTAGTAGTAGTAGTATTGTTATCATTATTCTTATTGTAGCTCAGTTCAGTTCAGTGCTTATTTTAACATCTGTTCATCATCGATGATATCAGATGATACTAAAAGGCAACAGAGATCACGGACAAGGTCAAACATACTGTCTCTGGTCATTTTCCCCCCGCACCTCTCTCCTTCACATGTTAGTAACTAGACATTCCACGAAGAATACTTCTGAAAATACTTTGAAAAACAAAACAAGAAGCAAATCACAACAGTCTGACCAACTCTGACTAGGCAATAACGTGTGCAATGTCCGTGATACATGTGTCATATAAACCATGGTCAATGCTTTCAAAATATGCAGTATTTATACCATTTCATTTGTATCACCCTGTTAAAATTGGGCAGTCTGGCAGTGTATGTTGGACAGAAAATTTCCCCCCGACACCTAACATCAGGAGAGAATTTTGTGTTCCATGTGTTTGACCCAAGTTTCATCATGTAACATGAACGTACATTCCAAATTATTTTTTTTTTTGGAATCCCAGACAAACATACAAAACAGAGATACAAGTATGCCAACTTCCACAAACATATAAAACAGGGATACAAGTATGCCAACTTCCACAAACATATAAAACAGGGATACAAGTACGCCAACTTCCACACAAACATATGGAACAGGGATACAAGTATGCCAACTTCCACAAACATAAAACAGGGATACAAGTATGCCAACTTCCACAAACTTAAACAGGGATACAAGTATGCCAACTTCACAAACATAAACAGGGATACAAGTATGCCAACTTCCACAAACATAAACAGGGATACAAGTATGCCAGCTTCCACAAACACATCAAACAGGGATACAAGTATGCCAACTTCCACAAACTTAAACAGGGATACAAGTATGCCAACTTCCACAAACATAAACAGGGATACAAGTATGCCAACTTCCACAAACGGTGGGACTGGGGTGGAAGGTGCAGCCAAAGATGCTCTAGAGAGCACACGCACACATTTCCCATTGCAAACAAAAAACAGATCTGCTGCTTTCAAATATAATCATCTTCAACAAGTTTTCATTGGGAGTTCACATTATCAGTGGAAACAAGTCTGGAGGTGGGAGTGGCATTCCGAAGATTTTCAGGAAAAAAAAAAAAAAAAAGACAAGCTGAAAAAAGAACAAGCCGGCATGGCCTGGATACTCTATCTCTCCCGCCACCCCCCCCCCCCCCCCCCCCCCCCCCTTATCAAAAACAATCCTGCCAGACCAAACTGCACCAACTTTTGTGTAAAGATCCGGTAATGGATATAGTTTGCTGACCATCTGTCAGTCTGTGTGTTGCTGGTAACACTTTGATCACTCATAACTTCTGCTGTGTATGGGCGCATAATTCTTACACACCATGAAGACAATACGATTTAATGCTTAACAATATATGGATGCATAACTCTTACACACCGTGAAGACAATACGATTTAATGCCTAACAATATATGGACGCATAACTCTCTTACACACCGTGAAGACAATGATTAAATGCTTAACCATATATGGATGCATAACTCTTACACACCATGAAGACAATACGACTGAATGCTTAACAATATATGAATGCATAATTCTTACATACTCCACAAAGACAACATGATTTAATGCTTAACAATATATGGATACATAATTCTTACACACCATGAAGATAATACGATTAAATGCTTAACAACGTATGGATGCATATTTCTTAAGCAGCTGACACACGAGCCTCCCCACCCATACACTTTGGAAGTACCGGTTGAACCTGATCCCAAACGTAGCATCTGTCATAGTAAATGTGCATCTCAAACGGACTTCAGCATCCAGTTAAACCCGACCGTTCAAGATACACTGTGATCTATTCGAAACGGACAGTTGTATCCTCCAACCAATCAACGCTCAGCATTCAGCCAACACCCATGACACAAGGAAAAATGGCGTCGTCCAGCAAGGCGGTCGGACTGTCCGATTCAGAGACCAAACATTTGATTGAATCGTATCAAGGCCATGATGTACTTTGGAATGTCAACTCAAAAAATTATAAGAATCTACATATTTGAGAAAAAAACTTCGTATTCAATTGTACAGTCCTTTGAAGCGGCATGTGGGATCAAACTCGAGGTTTTTAAAACTATCGTGAAGCACTCCGTCCGTTCGACACGGACTGGTCGGACCGCACAGGTATGGGGAGTTTGTGCTATACTCCCTGTTTGGCTAAGTATACTTACCATGTCAGACCGTGTAAATACAATGACGAGGGTCGATTGCGATCGTTAAGGACACGAAGGCGAGCGAGAATTTGTGAAAAATGAATGGAAGGGGTGCGACAAATAGGAGGAAGCAAATGCTGGGAGGAAAAAAAAACACGTAAAATACCGTGGGTTAGAAGTACGTGCACAAGGGGGGGGGGGGGGGGGGGACCGGCGCAAAAGAAGATGGCGACGAGACCGGCTCACGATCGTCACACAGGAGGTTGTGGGATCGTGGTATAAATGACGGCGAGGGAAGAAAACGGAATTTAGTGGCGAAAGGGCAGAAGGCGATTGAAAAGGCAAGGCCGATGGATAAAGGGAGGCACAGAACCAGCGATGAACGCGGCGATGGGAAAATGCCGATCAATCTGAACCGGCTACGCGGAATGCAAGAACCGGGAGCACACAATCGCGAGAAATTCCGTAAATAAAAGCTAGAATGCTAGCCCACCGATAACCTCACCCGTCAAGATTTCTCTAAGGATAAGCACAAGCCACAAATAAATATGTTCAGAATGCGAAACACAGCAATCTTTACACAAAGGCAAAGTTTAGGCGAGACAGAGCACAAGACTTATCTTGCTTGGGCGACAGGCCGAAGGAGAATGACGTTCAGTACACGAACTTCGGCATCTTCCGTAGGCGGAAGTAGGGGGGCGTCACGTGACTATCTTATGACTGCATTCGCCACAAAACTTCGGCCTGACAGAGCTGACTGACAGCCGTTTAATGCATTTTTTTTTTTTCGTTTCAACTGCACGGACGAAAAGGCTCGTGTGTCAGCAGCTTTAGACACACCACAAAGACAATACCATTTAATGCTGAACAATACGATGAAACCACTTCATCACACTCCAAAAAAACAGAACCTGTGTAGAGAGAAAGAGTCTCTACTGACAGAGCTGCCAACCTCTGAAGAGACATGAGAGGAATTTTTTTCAAACTGAGAGGAAATTCCGACAGCTGAGAGGAATGCATTGCATTGCAGACCCAAAACAAACCAATGACCTTCCAGACACTTTCTTTCCTTTCCTTTTGTCCAGTGCTTTCATGGAATCACTGTCTCGGCCAACACACTGTTGCTCTTCTACATTTTTTAAGCACACTGTTGTTTAAGCGTCATCATACGACTTGGATCATTTCTGCACTTCAGAGTCATCCGTGCTTCTGCTGTGTCTTGAACCAAGGAGGGATGAGAATCTGTAACACTCTTCCTGACATGGCTGAACACTTCCACAGGCCAAACTGCTGACTGGGATCAGCAGCACTTCCATCACGGCAGCAGAAAGCACCCGAATCCGCGCTCTTGTTCTAATTTCTGTTTCTACTTTTCCGCCTTGTGGTTTAATCGGCCCGGCAGGTCATTTCGACATGATGGCGGTAGAAGAAGCTGAACCTGAAGTAAACTGTCAAACAGCTTTGGCTATACGAGCAACAGATGTACAAACCCTGCGAATAAACGTTGTTTGTTTTTTTTCGCAAGCAAACGTTTTTCACATCATGTGGAATGACGTGCGCTCTGAGCATAATAAATTCCGCTGACAGCGGGGAAGGTTGGCAGCTTTGCAATGAGAACGTTCCAGAAAACCAAAACTTCAACAGAAGCAAGTCTTCCTTATGAGAGCCTTCAATGACAGGTTCCACTGTACACACACACACACTCACACTGCTGCCGGAGAACGCCCTCCGCACTCAGCATGTCCAGCAGCACCTGGAACACGCCCAGCTGCAGCGCCACCTTGCCCAGCCTTCGCGTCTCGGCAGTGTCCTTGGGGAGCTGGTCGTCCGGGAGGTAGAAATGGCGCACCATGGCCCAGGCCAGGAGAGGGGGCTGTGTGCACCACGTCGGAGCCCAGGGTGGAAAACTCCGTCTGCAAGGCCTGCACAGACAGTGACACGTTGTTCATTCCCACGCCTAAAGGAGTCGGTTTCTTTTTTTCTTGGCAGAAATGACCAAGCCACAAGTTACGCTTCTGCTTATTGCAGTAGATTTTACACACACACACACACACACACACACACACACACACACACACACACATACATATGCACATACACACATATATATATACACAAACATAAACACACACACACCTTTCTTTTGAGAAGTTTTCTTATGAGTATACCAAAATGAATTAAAAGATGTACAATAAGGAGGGCAATCATGTATAAAATCACAGCAAAGCTCTGATGAATGAAGGCCGACACAATCTGTATTTTCCAGATGTGAAAGAATGAACAGCTCCAAAGGTACACACATCAATGACTTGATAAACAAAATACACAACAAAACACACACACACAAAAAAAAAGAGGAAAAAAAAAGTCACCAGCCTTTATTTCGCACGCACAAACATAAACAAATGTATACACGTAAACAATCTCTCTCCACCACAGAAAACACCGTGACACAGAAATATGGCCCACAAAAAAAAAAAAAAAACGCTGCACCTACCTCAAAGTCTTCTTTCTTGGACACAACACAGTCAGTGAAACTGGAAACAGGAACAGAAAGAAAAGAAACTGATGAACTAGAAAGACACTCAGGAGAGTGTAAACCTCCACCACCTTCCCAAGGATCCTGAATTCACCCTTTTATCCTGATCCACACACAAAACTGGAAAAAAAAAAGGTGTGGGGAGAAAACTATAGAGTACACAAGACACGATGCATTTCGACCTCTTGGTCTTCTTCAAGTGAAAACAAAATACGTAACATTTAACATTTAGGACAGTACAAACAAAGAACGAAGAGCGACTTATCTGATGTCCATGTGGTAAGCTGTGAAGAATGGCTTCGGTCAGCCATTCTTCACAGCTTACACATGGACATCAGATAAGTCGCTCTTCGTTCTTTGTTTGTACTGTCCTAAATGTTAAATGTTACGTACGTATTTTGTTTTCACTTGAAGAAGACCCAAGAGGTCGAAATGCATCGTGTCTTGTGTACTTTGTTCGTCAATGTCCTCGGCGGGAAACTAACCCCCACCCTTTCTAAACTTTGCTTCGTTCTCCGCCATCAGTCGGAAGATTTACCCATCGAACGAAAGAGACAAACAAATCACAAGACAAAACACAAGGCGCTTCAACCTCTTTGGTATTCTTCAGGCAAAGACAAGCAAAATTCAAGACAATGAAAACAAAGAACGAACAATCACTTATTGCCTCAGTTTGAAACTAATCCCCATTTTGTAAGCATGTCAGTGCTGGAGTGAAAACACCTTCTTCTTTCTTTTTTGCACGAGGAGATATCATAATACATGGAACGACAACCTACTTCCCATGCATTTAAAAGAAAAAAAAAGGATTAAGAAAACGGAAAATGTCGACGGGTAAGGCAGGAAGAGGCATGCTGCTTATTCTGCTAAAGGAGAACTGCCTGCTTCCTAGTTACTGTTTCACACCGGCGTGTTCAACCAGGATGTGTTTAGCAATACTCACCACACTGCAAGCTTCATTCACTAAACAGTGTGTGAGCTGAAAAGCCTCACTGGATGAGACTTTTCATGTCGTCTTTGCAACACAACCTGCTCAGTCTTGGTTCTTGATTTCAGTCAGGGAAGTGACAGAAGAAGACATCAGAATCAAGTTCTTGTCAGTAACAAAAGAACTAAGTAACTTTCAGCCTCCTTGCCTCCGCCACAACTACGTATTACCAACAGTTGCATCATAGGTATCACTTCACTTGGGGGCAAAATCATGCGTACAGATTTGAGCAGAACCATAACTCATCAAATGGGGAGAAGAATGTGACATTCTGAACAGGACAGAGGAGAGGGGAGAGAGGTGCGGTGTGTATGGACAGAGTGGAGAGGAAGGCAGGGGGGAGGGGGCGAGGGGGTGGTGAAAGGAATACCTGTGGGTGGTCCACCCTGCATGACCCTGCCCACATCCACCCCCTTGCACCAAGATCATCATCTCCAGATATCTGCAACAATAAACCCATCGTTTATCACCATTTACAGATGTCTGCAACAATAAACCCATCGTTTATCACCATTTACAGATGTCTGCAACAATAAACCCATCGTTTATCACCATTTACAGATGTCTGCAACAATCCACCAATCGTTTATCACCATTTACAGATGTCTGCAACAATCCACCAATCGTTTATCACCATTTACAGATGTCTGCAACAATCCACCAATCGTTTATCACCATTTACAGGTGTCTGCAACAATCCACCAATCGTTATCACCATTTACAGACGTCTACAACAATCCACCAATGTTTAACCATCATCTCCAGATGTCTGCAACAATAAACCCAATCGTTTATCACCATTTACAGCTGACTACAACAATCCACCAATCGTTTATCACCACTTACAGATGAACGCAGCAATATATCCATTCATCGCTTGTCACCATTTTCAGAAGTCTGTGTAACAATCTATCAATCGTTTATCACCATTTACAAATGTCTGCAACAATCCACCAAACGTTCATCACAACAACAACAGCAAAAAATGATAATTCATCATCATTTCCAGATGTCTAACTGGCAATTGGTGCCATTTTCAAAGCTTCAGCTGCACGAGGACAGCTGAATTACCATATTCCTGTTATTAACATAATTACTACCTATCACTGTCAATCATAGTCTAACTAAGCATGAGCTGAAATATGACATTTTTTAAACTTTTTCAACTTGAATCAAACATTTCTGCAGACGGAGGCCAATCTCACTTCAGCAGCGGCATTCAAATCCCGCATCCTAATGCTCAAAGCTTCTAAAGTGCCCTTTTCGATGCAAAATGTAAGTTCCTCCTTGACAGGCATAACAGAGTGGAATGGTAATTAATTGTAATAGCAAATGGACACAATGGCTCTCAAGACAAATGTCATATAATTCAGCAATGGTTGGCCGGACGCTCAACTTCAGCAACACAGGCTTCGGTGTGGGAACATCAGCCCCCCCACTACTTTCATGAATAACACACGTCTCTACAGACTTCAGTCTCTAACAACTCGTCCTCAAGGGTCTCAGGCTAACAACACGCCCATCCCCTAACCCGCTCACAGAAAAATCTGGTTTGACACTTCAGCCACCAGGACTTCACACAGCTGATACAGCCAGCTGAAGAAGAACACAAGGACTGGAACAGGAGGAAAAAGGTGGAAAGATGGAAGCAAAGAGGGATAACTGACATGGTTAAGGTAGAATGAAAGGGAAAAAAAGGGAGAAAAACTGTTAGAAAGATGGAACCAAAGAGGGACAACTGACATGGTTAAGGTAGAATGAAAGGGAAAAAAAAGAAGAAAACTGTTAGAAAGATGGAACCAAAGAGGGATAACTGACATGGTTAAGGTAGAATGAAAGGGAAAAAAAAAAGGGGAGAAAAACTGTTAGAAAGATGGAACCAAAGAGGGATAACTGACATGGTTAAGGTTGCATGAAAGGGGAAAAAAAAAAAAAAAAGGAGGACACCATTGGAAAGATAGAAGCAAAGAGGGATAACTGACATGGCCTAGGTTAAAGTTGAATGAAGGGACTAAAAAGGGAGGAAACTGTTAGAAAGATGGAAGCAAAGAGGGTTAACTGGCATGGCTCAGGATGAATGAAAGGAGCACAACAGACGGAAAACGTTAGACCAATGGAAGCCGACAGGGATGTCGGAAGGGGACACAACACAACTCCGGTTCCCTCAATTCCGCTGCCGCTATCCCCTCTCCTGGGGAATCTTTTTTTTTTTTTTTTTTCTTTTCCAGCAATATCCTCTCTGTGTGGTTTCTCATGTTTGACGCTCCCGTGAACTCCCCGAATTTGTGGGGGAAAGTGGGAGCCCTGACAGAGGGAGGACTGAACACCAAGAAGACTGACCTGATTCTGAAGATGTACTTGTCTGTCGATTCGTCCAGCAGATGTTTGTAGGTC
>JADBJO010006489.1:2500-67500 GCA_016801955.1 Conus betulinus | reverse complement strand
GATTACTTCCTTATACCATTGTCTACAATTTCATTTAATTCTAATTTGATTTTGGGGGTGATAATGATGGTTCACACTAATGATATACGATAAAAACTGTTTTTGTTTTGTTTTCAATTTGAGAGTTTTACAACAATTCATCACATAAAAGCCCACTAAACACAGCAAAAATACCTTTTAGTGTTTGCTCAACAACATTACAAACACCAGGGATTCATATTGTTGTCAGTAATTGTCCCTCTGTGTAACAATCTGTATGTTACTGGGGGTACCCCAATTCTACTAGAAAGGGGCATAATTTTACTATTTGGGGTAGGTTCAATACCTCAACGACTGCTTATCTCTCTTTGTGATGTATGACTTAGATTTTATGGCTTCTCTTTCCTTTTACCCCAAGCTATGATGCTATATAATATAATCTAGTTTTGTTGGCCATTAGGGGATGGACAGGGATGTACCAATGGTGGTTTTACAAAAAAGAACAGTTTCTGCACATATACACATGTCACAACACATAAGACCTGTAAAACACTGACAAGTTCTTTTAGTGTTTACTCAGCATCACTGTAAGTATACAGTGGTCCCAAATTCTTATAGTATAATACTTATTGGTAAATGTTCAAAATGACAACCATGGAAAAAAAGTCTGAAGAAAAAAATAAACAACTGTCTGTTGAAAAGAAAAAAAAAACACAAAGAAAATACTGTACTGAAACTGAAGAAGAATCTGAAATACAGAATAAAAGTTTCAAGATAAGTAAACAGACCCCACAACTGGGCACACACACACACACACACAGTAAGCAGACCCACACTTGGGCACACACACACATACAAAACACACACACACGTGCACGCGCGCGCGCGCTAACACACAATTCACACACACACACACACACACACACACACACACACACACATTTACACACACACACATACACGCACGCACGCACACACACACACACAGCACACAGTAAGCAGACCCACAATTGGGCACACACACACACACACACACACACACACACACTCCCCACACACACACATACACACACCCCACACATGCGCACACACACACACACACTGTACACATATGCACAAACACACACTAACAGTATCACACACACGTGAATGTAAAAACACCACAATGGCGCAAAAAAAAAAAAAAAAAAAAAAAACTGCTGTGGGATGAGTGCTTCTGTGCTTTACAACATGAACAAACTTATATGGAAAACTTGCATACAGAAATAAACAATGCTTAGGCACACATGTGCACAAGCAAGCACACACACACACACACACACACACACACACACACACACACACACACACATACACACACACAGAGTCCCCTCTATCCATACAGTCATTATTTGCCATAATTATGTGATTTCAGTAGGAAATATGTGAAAGAAGAGAAATACAGAAAATAAATAGAGGAAGAATGAAGAATCAAGTAGTAATAAACAAAAATGGAAAAGAAAAAAAAAAGGAAAAGAAAAACAGAGCTACTTGCCTGAATCTGGTTTCTGGTCATGAGGAACTGAAGACTGGAGCTCTGTGCAGCCTAAAATTGGCACAGTTGATTTTTGACTAGTATTCACAGTGAAAACACCACCAAGGCTGGGACTGACCACGCCCCATGCCACGCCCCCCCGGCCGCTTCCACAGGACCCTCGCTGTCATCCTAGCCCCTACCATGTCCACTACCCTCTCCGGTCGTGACAGGAGTGCGTGCAGTGCTCACTGATGGCACGCATTTGGCTATTTCCGCTTCATCACCCTCGCTCGCGGCGTTTGTACTCACAGCTGTCATGTGCAACTAGGAAAGAAGCCACGTCATCACCAGCACGTGTCTCCGATAAAAGTAAATGGTGCTGATTCCCATCCGTCTCCTCCTCATCGCTAGTATCAGGATCCGATCCTCAAAGGTCTTCTTCATCACTGTCATTATAAGTTTTATCGTCATCTAAAACATCAAGCGCAGTGTAACGCTTGAAAACGGGAGGCGTCGACGAAGCGCTCAGTTGAGCTGCCATCTTGATTATGCTTATCAGCTGTAACCTCTCAACTCGCAATTTGCATAACACATGGTCAGCTGGCTGCTCGCATGAAGGGAAAGGGGCCGTTCCTCGACACCAGTAGAAGAAGTGAGAACACTTTAGACAGTCGTCTCCCAAGTAGATTTTTTCAGCTTTCCGTGACGAAGTTATGACGTGACACTCGCGTCCCGGGCGTAGCGGTTTTCAGTTTTCAGGACGTGCGTTACACGTTCCAGGCAGGGAACGGGTTAAGTGCGTGATTTGAGACGCCGGACGGAATGGAGGTTTAGAAACAGCGATCAAAGTGAAGATGTCACTGAGCTGGTAGTACACAGCCAATCAATTCATTTGTATGAATCTACGACGACTCTACAATACACGCCTTCACACTGTGGATACGCCCTTCAGTGCCCATGCCAATTTCAACAAAATCACTAAAACTAAACCACCGACACAGAGGCCCCTGATGATCTGGAGACCACAAACGAAAACTTGGACAGAAATGGAAAATCAGCTGTTGGTGTTGTCCTATTCAGCAATCATGTGACTTCCATTTGAGCGACAACCTGCATGATGGTGGCACCAAGGAAAACAAAATAGACGGCCGAACAAAAAGTTCTGGGGATCTATTGCCATTTTTTTTCTTGAATTACCTTTCAAGGTCACAACGAAAAACACTATTCACTGACGATTTCTCTCCCTTTTTCTTTAATAAAACACATTCCTTCAAAATTTTCATCCATTTAAAGCGAATGCGCACTGAAAATGTTAACACACAATGAAATAATCACGCACTCTTTAAAACGCGCACACACACACACCAGTCCTTATACACAGAGAGGAGGGGTACAGGGGAGATAAGCAGGAGGCCTGCGTCCTCTGATCCTACCTGTTCCTTGAGGTTCTGGATCACCCAGGCCTGCACCTGGACATTTGTCTGAAAACAGGAACATTGAGAAAACCACGATCATCCTCACCTTAAAAAAGCAAACACAGACATTTTTCTTTTTCTTTTTTTTTTTTTACACAGCTTTCTCTATCTCTGCCTACACTCTCCTTCATTCAGTTTCAGTTTCATCAAGGTGTCAATGCACACTACACCACACCCACTAAGTTTTGAGACCACACTACGCATGATGGATAAATGAAATAACAACTACGATGAGAGAATTGAAGAAAGGGGTCTCGTGGCTATGACTTAGCAGATGTCTGACCTACGCATTAGCCCAATGCGCTGGTCAGCCTTCCCTCATTCACATAGTACTACTTTCTGGCTGAAAATAGAAATAAGAAAAACTATTATCATCATTATCTTAGAATGCAAACAGAAACATACATTTTCTTTTTCAAACAGCTTTCTATATATCTTTGCTTCACACATGACTACTTTCTGGCTGAAAATGGAAACAGGAAAATTCTTATCATCATAATCTTCAAATGCAAACATAAACATACTTATCTTTTCATTATCTTTTTTTTTCAAACAGCTCTCTTCGTCTCTGCTTCTACTCTCCCTCATTCACACATTCCTACTTCCTCTGCCCGACAGTCTCCCTCATTCACACATTCCTACTTCCTCTGCCTGACTCTCATTCACACATTCCTACTTCTTCTGCCTGACTCTCATTCACACATCTTTCCTTCCTCTGCTTGACTCTCATTCACACATTCTTACTTCCTCTGCTTGACTCTCATTCACACATTCTTACTTCCTCTGCTTGACTCTCATTCACACATTCCTACTTCCTCTGCTTGACTCTCATTCACACATTCCTACTTCCTCTGCTTGACTCTCATTCACACATTCTTACTTTCCTCTGCTTGACTCTCATTCACACATTCCTACTTCTCCTGCCTGACTCTCATTCACACATTCCTACTTACTTCCTCTGCCTGACTCTCATTCACACATTCCTACTTCTCCTGCCTGACTCTCATTCACACATTCTTCCTTCCTCTGCTTGACTCTCATTCACACATTCTTACTTCCTCTGCTTGACTCTCATTCACACATTCTTACTTCCTCTGCTTGACTCTCATTCACACATTCCTACTTCCTCTGCTTGACTCTCATTCACACATTCTTACTTCCTCTGCTTGACTCTCATTCACACATTCTTACTTTCTCTGCTTGACTCTCATTCACACATTCTTACTTACTCTGCTTGACTCTCATTCACACATTCTTACTTCCTCTGCCTGACTCTCATTCATTCACACATTCCTACTTCTGCCTGACTCTCATTCACACATTCCTACTTCCTCTGCCTGACTCTCATTCACACATTCCATTCCTACTTCCTCTGCCTGACTCTCATTCACACATTCCTACTTCTCCTGCCTGACTCTCATTCACACACATTCCTACTTCCTCTGCTTGACTCTCATTCACACATTCCTACTTCTCCTGCCTGACTCTCATTCACACATTCCTACTTCTCCTGCCTGACTCTCATTCACACATTCCTACTTCCTCTGCCTGACTCTCATTCACACATTCCTACTTCCTCTGCCTGACTCTCATTCACACATTCCTACTTCCTCTGCCTGACTCTCATTCACACATTCCTATTCCTCTCTTCTTCTGCTTGACTCTCACTCACATTCACACATTCCTACTTCCTCTGCCTGACTCTCATTCACACATTCCTACTTCTCCTGCCTGACTCTCATTCACACATTCCTACTTCTCCTGCCTGACTCTCATTCACACATTCCTACTTCCTCTGCCTGACTCTCATTCATTCACACATTCCTACTTTCCTCTGCCTGACTCTCATTCACACATTCCTACTTCTGCCTGACTCTCATTCACACACATTCCTACTTCCTCTGCCTGACTCTCATTCACACATTCCTACTTCTTCTGCCCCTGACTCTCATTCACACATTCCTACTTCCTCTGCCTGACTCTCATTCACACATTCCTACTTCCTCTGCCTGACTCTCATTCATTCACACATTCCTACTTCCTCTGCCCGACTCTCATTCACACATTCCTACTTCCTCTGCCTGACTCTCATTCACACATTCCTACTTTTTCTGCCTGACTCTCATTCACACATTCCTACTTCTTCTGCCTGACTCTCTCACACATTCCTACTTCCTCTGCCCGACTCTCATTCACACATTCCTACTTCCTCTGCCTGACTCTCATTCACACATTCCTACTTCTGCCTGACTCTCATTCACTTCCTACTTCCCTGCCTGACTCTCATTCACACACATTCCTACTCTCATTCTTCTGCCTGACTCTCATTCACACATTCCTACTTCCTCTGCCTGACTCTCATTCACACATTCCTACTTCTTCTGCCTGACTCTCATTCACACATTCCTACTTCCTCTGCCTGACTCTCATTCACACATTCCTACTTCCTCTGCCTGACTCTCATTCACACATTCCTACTTCCTCTGCCTGACTCTCATTCACACATTCCTACTTCCTCTGCCCGACTCTCATTCACACATTCCTACTTCCTCTGCCCGACTCTCATTCACACATTCCTACTTCCTCTGCCTGACTCTCATTCACACATTCCTACTTCCTCTGCCTGACTCTCTCCCTCATTCACACATTCCTACTTCTTCTGCCTGACTCTCATTCACACATTCCTACTTCCTCTGCCTGACTCTCATTCACACATTCCTACTTCCTCTGCCTGACTCTCATTCACACATTCCTACTTCCTCTGCCTGACTCTCATTCACACATTCCTACTTCCTCTGCCTGACTCTCATTCACACATTCCTACTTCCTCTGCTTGACTCTCTCCCTCTGCTCCCCTCCGCCTGCATAGAAATATAAATCACCTTTCTCCACCCCTTTCTAACAAACTCTTTCAGATCCGTCCAAACCTGAGAGTTCCTCTCATCCACCTCTGCTGGTCGCAGAGAAGAAACGGTTCTATGCTGGCTGCACACCAGCCACTCGTGTTTCACTCATCTGTACCTTTTAAAGAGTGATCTGAGAGTTTATAGTGGAAAGATTTTTAACAAAAATGTTGGGTGGGTTTTTTTAGAAGATGTATTTCAAAGAGTTGTGCGAATGAATGACTGGCAGGTTGACTTCAACGCAGTGACAGCCCTGACATGGCCCTTTGTGGTCGACAGGGCTATATGCAACATTACCTTACCTTACCTTTCTAACATTCTTATCCCACTCTACCCTCCCCCCCCCCCCCCCCCCCCCCCCCTCCCAATCCATCTCATCTCCATCTCATCTTACCACGAGAATCGGTTTTCTGGGTTGCAGGAAGGAGAGTAGGATTTCTGCAAACCTGAAAACCGGGTTGTAGAGATGAAAGAGTTAACATCAGCTTTTGTGGTGATGGGGAACATGCATGCAACTGCTCCTTCCTCGCACCCTCCCCCCCCCCCCCCCCCCCCCCCCCCCATGTCCCCCCCTTCACACTCACCATCAGACTACCGTGTCTGTCCTGGGCAGGTGGGGGAGCTTCACAGATGGCCGTCAGCTGCTTCAGAATCTGTTGACATATAATGACGTCATGGTCAATGCTTTGGAAGGACAGAACTAAGATGGAAAGGGAGGTAAATCTGATGAACAATGGACTGAGGAAGGTGAATTTGGTGAGGAAATGGCATCAGCATCTTGCACTCCGTTTCTCAGCAAGAATTCCCAGACTCAGTACTTGTGAGATTTCTGCATATGTGACAGTTTTAATGTTAAAACAACCATACATGTAACATTTTTTTTTTTTTTGAGTGGCAGATGAACTTTTGAAAAAAAAAAAGGGTACTGTTTTTTCAAAAATACATAATCCCCATAGCCATCTAGTTCAAAATGCATCAACTTTTCTATAAAAATCTACTACTGCCCACTACTGTTTACTAGACAGATGAAAGCCATGAGAACTGGTTGAAATATTTCTGACTAATGCCAGTCTTCCTTTGTCGTGAGTCCAGATCTTTAAATCTACCATCTTTCCTCATATTTTTTGTTTTCCATATAATCATCATCACTACCACGGGAACTAACAAACAAACAGAACAGCGGATCCATACCTTGTCTTGCAAGCTTTCTCCATTTTCTTGAACTTCTTTGCAGAACTTGTTATACACATCCTGCAAACAAACAATCACAACTTTAGATCCTCTAGAAAGTTTCACACTTGCCAGACTCAAAATAATAACAATGATAATGATAATAATAATAATAATAACAACACACAGCATTTGTAAAGCACTTTGCCAAAGGTTCTAGGCGCTGACAATCCACACTCTTGGATACCCAATAGCTGCCTACCTGGGTAGTGCTGACTGAAGAGCTGCCTGCTGGTGCTTCATTCACTCGTTTCCCGTGTCATCCAGTCAATCTCATTCAATATCGTTCATTTCAATTTCCTTACTTCCTTCATTTCTTCCATTTCTCACGCAGAGTGCATGCTATATGTAACGTGTCATCCATACCAACGGCCTAACTGGCCTTCTCTTCCGAAAGTTGTTCACGGGATTTCAACTGTGTGCAAAAGGGTGGTCTATTCCTACCTGATAAGGGTTGTCTGTTCTTACCTGATAAGGGCGGTCCATTCTTACCTGATCGGTACCTGATAAGGGCGGTCCATTCTACCTGATAAGGGCGGCCCATTCTTACCTGATAAAGGCGGTCCATTCTTACCTGATAAAGGTGGTCCATTCTTACCTGATAAGGGCGGCCCATTCTTACCTGATAAAGGTGGGTCCATTCTTACCTGATAAGGGTGGTCCATTTCTTACCTGATAAGGGTGGTCCATTCTTACCTGATAAAGGTGATCCATTCTTACCTGATAAGGGTGGTCCATTCTTACCCGATTAAGGTGGTCCATTCTTACCTGGTAAGGGTGGTCATGTGTGTGCGGTGGACCAGCATGTGATGCAGACATCGCAGGAGGTACAGCCGCTCTGTGTAGTAGAAGTCGCGGATCTTCAGCATCAGAGCCTGCGAGTGGCGCTCATGGCTCAGCACTTGCTGCAAACACAACGACAGTCATGCAAATTTGCAGCGCGTTAACCTTTCAAGAACCTTTGTTAAGTCATAATTACTGTATTTAACCCCGCCAAACATCAAGGCTGGATCAGGACTCATGAAGACGTCTAAACGCTATGAATTATAGGAATATCTCCATAAACTGAATACAGTAACTGATGAATATTCAATTGTAAACATACATACAGAACTAATAAATTAGTCACAACTATGAATCTAAAATCTTATTCCAGCTCCCGTCTACATATACATAAATAAAATAACAATAATAACCAGCAAAACAAAAAGTGAACAACAAAAGGACACGTTTCATAAAATCAGCAAAAGCAGGCAAAATCACAAAAGTACATCTATCTATCCTCTATGATCTTTGACAATACACTGAAGTTCATTTCAAAACGAGGTGACTGAGGGCGGAAAAGTGAAGCAATTTTTAAAAGAAGCGCGGTATAAGCTCCACCGGACAATACAGAGACAAACACATTACAGGACAAAAATGCAATGCATTTCGACCTCTTGGGTCTTCTTTCAGCAAAAACAAACAACATTAGGACAATGAAAGCGAAGAATGAGCAACCACTTATCTTCTCATATTCAGTGCAAAATGGGTGTTGGATGAAAACGAGGCTGTTAAGAAAGGGCTCATGGGAGTTGTAGTGTTAACAGCGGCTGAGTGTTCAGCCACTATTAACACTACAACTATTATCATCATATTATTAACAACACAACAAAAAAAGAAAATTAAAAAAAAAAAAGATTAACAATATTCCTGCTCTTATTATCTACTACGTTTCATCATCGTCACTACTATCACCATTATTGCTATTGTTATCATTATTATTATTGCCATCATTATCATTTCGATTCCCATGATCCCCTTCTTAATGGCCTCGTTTTCATCCAAAACCCATTTGGCGCCGAATATGAGAAGGTAAGTCGTCACTCGCTCTTCGTTTTCATTGTCCTAAATGTTGTTTGTTTCTGCCTGCAGAAGACCCTCGAGGTCAAAATGCACTGCGTTTTGTCCTGTAATCTGTTTGTCTGTATTGTCTGGTGGAACTTATACCACTTCTCTTTTAAAAATACACAGAGGTAATTGGTGCCATCACCACCACCAGAATCACGACCACCGCTGGAAGCGCCAGCCTCCAGCCCCCCTCCCCCTCTCTATCATCCACCTCACCTTTAAGGTTTTCTTGGAGCCTCTGTAGTCGTTGAAGAGGAAGGCACAGAAGAGGTCATGGCACAGCACTTCCGATAGATTCTATACAACAATACAGATCCTGTATACCAAATACAGATCCTGTACATCAATATAGATCCTGTACAACAATACAGATCCTGTACAACAATGTGAACACAATGCAGTTGGTTTTCAAAGGTTTCTTGTTTAATTAAGAGAGCAATCGCATAGGAGCTATTATCTTAGACCTCCATGGATCAATGAAAACGTGTGTCTGGACCCTCTGATTATTCCGCTCCATTTCACAATTACCAGGTAATTGCAGTTCCACCTGTCTTGCCCTTTGAGGCTGACATGAGGAGTCTGCACCATGATCCCTGTTCACCTAAATATATTTACCATGTGCAACTCTTGCAAACTACAGGAGCTGGAGAGAGCTATCAGCGGCCAGATTTTCACAGACAGTGCAGCAATATGACGTCTTAAGACCTGTTTACCCCAGATTCGTGTACCTGTAATATCCCAGACAAAAACCTGTAATTGAAAAAAAAAAAAAAAAAAAAAAAAAAAAAAACAGTACTTTTCATAATCGCAATACTTTCGCAACTTCTGAAGATGTGGAAGAGCCGGCCGCTGGCGCATAAGACTGCTTTGTCACCATCTTCGACAAAGTGAAAGACGTAAGGCACGCTGGGAAAGGACTTCTCACTGCTTTTTGACTGAAACGGCAGCAGACCAACTTCACATCTAACAAGTTTCTTTTTTTTTTTCTCCCCGTAATTTTTGGGGGGGCCGTAATTCCCGAAATTTTGATTTTTTTCCTGTAAAAGTTACGACAAACTCGTATGGGCAAAACAGGTCTGCACCTTGCTCACCGTCTTCCATTGCTAGCCTCCAGACGCGAGGTCCATTCCACTTCTTCCTCAGTTTCTACCATCAAACACCTTGCTGTTCACACCACGAGATTAAACACCGTCTTGCCTACTTCTGTCTCAACTGCAGTACATTCTGCAAACATTTTTGCCTTCATTTTATGGATCTACTAACATCATTGTATCCTTCACTTATGACTTCGTGAGTTTGGGACCAATCATTAATGTTCACCCACTACTTAATGATCAAGCGCTCCCCCACTTTCTTCTCTCTCCCTTGCAGCCTCTCCTCCCTGTGTGAAGCACCCTTCATCAAGGCATGAGCACCCAATCCGGTAGTCTAGATAAGTTCGATTTTCAAAATTACCCTATCCTCAGGGAACCTGGGTTCGGATCCCAAGGCAAAAGACAATGGTGCATTTTGCTTGATGTGATAGTTCTTTAGTTACAGGTTCTGAACTGGTTCAAACATGGAGGTCAAGGGTCACAAGCCACAGTAATTCTTAGGTTGATTATGATCAATCTGTAAATGCGGAAATGTTTTAAATCACTCACACTGAATGTTGGCGTACAGATACTAAAGAATACAGACCCAGTCTGAATGTTCAGCCATTACTATGTATTTAGATCACATGGGACAAAAAGCACAGAAATTTGTTCTGTATAACGTACCCATTTGCACATAATTCAGAGACACATACGGTACACATGCATGCATGCAAGCCCATTTACACACACAAACACACTCTCGCACATGCACACACACCCATCTCATATCAACAGATATCTTTATAAAATACAGTTAAAGCATATAATCATACAGATTTATGAGCACGTTTACTTTTCCCCAAATGTATCATCTGATATGACTTTAAAATGGAAAGATGGTAATCTGAAGAAACAACACACATACACACAAACATTCAAGCACAATGCACACACGGATGAATCCCCTAAATCTTACCAGAAACTTGCTGAGCTTGAGGACAAATTCCAGCTGTCGTCCCACCACCTTCCTTTCTTTCTTCAATTGTTCCCCGGCTGTTCCACTGTCACAGATCAAATACAATCATGCGCATGAACAATCACCAACGTTCTTCCAAATGTAACAGTACCACTTCACACAAGCTAGCAGAGACGCAAAGGGCCACACTGTTCACAACCATTCCCCTTCCTAACTGCTCATGTTTCCTTGTCCTCCACCACACACACACAGAAACACACAAATAATTGTGTGTGTGTGTGTGTGTGTGTGTGTGTGTGTGTGTGTGTGTGTGTGTGTGTGTGTGTGTGTGCATGCACGCACACAACTATGTATGCTTGTGCGACAGTGTGTGTGATATATGTTGTGTGTGTGTGTGTGTGAGTGGGTGGTGTGTCAATATGCACCCTTGTTTGTAGATGCATGGTACTTACTGCAATATTCATCTTCTTACTGGTTTCATTTACATTTTCTTTATAACCTTTTAAGTATTTGTAAGCGCTTAGGGCTTATGACGTAATATCAAACGCCATAAATAATCATTATTATTATTTGATGACAAGGCTGTTCACAAAGTGAACTGCTCCTCTCTCCATCCCTCATTCACACACACACATCCATACATACATACCGACGCACACATGCGCACACACACACACACTTACTGTTCAGTATTTCTTCTGCCAAGTAAAGGTGTAAAACACAAAAGCTGGTTCACAAGCACTTTAACCCGTTGACTGCCCTTGCACGAACGGCGTTCGTGGTGGTTTCGGGAAAGCTGTGTGCCCTTGCACGAACGGCGTTCGAGGTAATTTCATCATCAAAATTCGGCGATTTAAAAAAGGGAGGCAAGGAGAAATGGGGAGTTTGTATTATACTCCCTGTTTGGCTAAGTATACTTACCATGTCAGACCATAGCATTAAACGGCTGTCAGTCAGCTCTGTCAGGCCGAAGTTTTGTGGCAAATGCAGTCATAAGATAGTCACGTGACGCCCACTACTTCCTTCCGCCTACGGAAGATGCCGAAGATTGTGTACTGTCCGTCATTCAACGAGGCCTGCGCGCACGGCAACCCCAGGGAACCTTGGCGCTAGCGGGGAAGGTAGGGCGGGCATTAGAGTCTGACATGGTAAGTATACTTAGCCAAACAGGGAGTATAATACAAACTCCCCATTTTGGCGTCGTATACTATACCATGTCAGACCATAGCAGAATTTAAAGGAATAGGAGGAGGGCCGAGCGCCCTAATGGTTCCTGGGTTAACTGTTATGGCTGCATTGGCCGCCACAAATGAAACCCCTTAGAACCATCAGCCCTGGTCATGCGGATGTCCCTTAGATAAAAGTTTTATGAAAGGGTTCTCCGAACGCCAGTAGGCTGCCTCCAGGAGATGGCGCACGGGGACAGAGTGCTGGAACGCTGTGGACGTGGCCAGCGCTCTGACCTCGTGGGCTTGAGGGGAAAGGGCTGGGAGGTCTTTGTGGGCCTGGGCATAGGCAGATTTGATAGTATGGATAGATAGGATCACCTAGAAATCGAGCCCGCCGAGATGTCTTTCTTGTTGTTGGGGTTGATGGAAATAAGGAGGCTTCTGGGAGAGGAACGCCTGGGGCGGGAACGCTCCCAGTAGTATCTGAGGCACCTAGAGGGACACAGGTCCAAGTCCCCGCCGCCTTCGCTGCCTAAGATATCCGCTAGGGAGCGGATAACCAGGGAAGGAGAGGACGTGCCTGGTTCCTGGTTCTTCGCTAAGAACTCAGGCAGGAACTTAAGTGAGACCGAGCCGTCTCTGTGAAAGGCGATGTCCCGAGGGTCACCACTGAGGGCATGAATCCCACTTCTTCTCCTGGCTGAGGCCAGGGAGAGAAGGAAGGTGGTCTTGAAGGAGAGAATGTCAAAGGGAATAGCGCGGAGGGGCTCGAAAGGGGGTTTTCTGAGGGAGTCAAGAACCAGAAAGAGGTCCCACATGGGAGCGCGCCTAGGGGACTGAGCTTCCCGTAGGGGCCCCCCCCGAGATAGTTCTCTAAGGAGAAGTATTGTCGAATGATGGGCCGCCCAGCTGCCGGATGGTGGTGCATACGGCCGATCTGTAGCCCGAATGGAACTAGCAGAGCGCTTTCGAGAGGACGAAAGATGGGATAGGAAATTGCCTATCTGGATGTTAGAGGGGAGGAGGTAGGGGACTGAGTTAGCCGTGCACCACGTGACCCATCTCTCCCATCGGTAAGTGTAGAGGGACTCGGTGCTGGTCCTACGCGAGGCCAAGGCCAAGTCCCGTAATCCCTGCGATGCCCCCGCTTCTTCTGTCAGGGTATCTAGGACAGACCGGGGTCTGTCCGTCGCGGGGGTGGCGGGGACCGGTGGTAGAATTTGGTTGGCATATCAGCCAAGCGTGTAGGCGAAGCATCTGGGGGTTGGAGTGAGGGAGGCCCGAGCGAGGTTATCTGAGCAAGTCCCACCGAGGGGCTAGCTGGAGAGGGGGAACGTGAGTTAGGGACCTGAGGTCTGGGAACCACGACTGGGTCGGCCACCACAGGGTTATAAGGATGAGTTTGGGTCTCTCCAGCCTGGCCTTCCTGATCACTTTGTGAAGTATTGGGAAGGGGGAAAAGGTGTACGCGATGAGTCCCGTCCAGGGGAGGGGGAGAGCGCATCGACTGCGTACGCTGGGAGGTCCGGGACGGGAGAGACATACATGGGAAGGCGATGGTTGAAGCGGGTCGCCAAGAGGTCGACCATGGCTTGAACCAGTGCTCCCATACTGTGGTTAGCGTCAGCTTGTTCAGGGTCCACTTTGTGTGCAGAAGGGTCCCTGAGCGGCTGAGAAAGTCTGCCAGGATGTTGCGTGTCCCCGCTATATGTCTCGCACGGAGGGTGGTTCCCCGTGCGTGGCACCAGCGAAGGAGGGCCTCTGTCCGTAGGAGAGGCCGGATGGAGTGAGCCCCCCCCCCCCCCCCCCATGGTGATGTAATGGGCTACCGCCGTGTTGTCCGTGAGGAGGAAAACCAGTTGGGGGAGATTAGGTGGAAGTGGAGGAAGGCCAGCCTGACCGCTTCCAATTCTAATATCTTGATGTGGAGGCGTGCCATCTGTGCGTCCCACACCCCCGAGGCATGACTGTCCCCAAGTGGGCCCCCCAGCCCGAGTTGGAGGCGTCCGTGTGTACATAGGGACTGAGTTGGGAGAGAGATTGGAATGCCGGTGGTCAAAGTGGACGGACTGACTGAGCATTCGTCCGTGGCGCCAGGGAAGCAGTGGCCGAGGGGAAAGGTCAGGTCCCAGCGGTCCGAGGTCTGGGACAACGACGACGGAACTCCCTCCCTGCAGCTGGCGTTTGGGGACCCGACCTAGCGGATGAGGGCTGAAAGGGACGTCATCATCCCTAAGAGGGAGGACAGAGTTCTGGCCGAGGTATGTGAAGCTCCTCGGAGGCGAAAGATGAGGTCCACTATCCCAGCAGTCCTCTCTGGGGTCGGGGCGACCTTCATGGCAATCGTGTCGAAACTCATGCCCAGGAAAGAGAACCTCTGACTGGGAATGAGTTCGCATCTGATGGGGTTGGTTACAAAACCCAGGGTGGAACAGAGCCTGAGGGGGCGCGTGGTGTGGGCTCAGCACTGAGCCCGGGAGGAGGCCAGGACAAGCCAGTCGTCGAGGTACACCAGGAGGCGCATGTCCTCCTGTCTGGCTAGGGCGGCCATCTCCTTGACAACCTTCGTGAAGAGGAAGGGTGCCAGGGAGAGACCAAAGGGGAGAGCTTTGAACCGGAACACCCGACCCTGCCAGACGAACCGAGGTAACGTCTGTGAGCCGGGTAAAGGAGGATCTGGAAGTACGCATCCTTTAGATCTATATGGAGGTGGCCCAATCTAGGTGGTGGATGGAGTCCCTGATCTGGGAGGGTGTGTCCATCTTGAACTTGGAAATGTCTGAGGGACTGTTGAGGGGAGAGAGGTCGAGGATGGGCCTCCATCTCCCCGAGGGTTTGGGGATCACGAACAGGTGGGAGTAAAACTCTGGGTTGGGCCTGGTGGGCGGGTTGTCCCTGTTCCGTGCCCACCGCGGGTGTGTCCCCTAGTCACTGGCGAGGGCGTGCCTGTTGGCTGAACCGAAAATGAAGTTGCTGGTGAGGTTTCGATTTCAACCTCTGCGAATTTAGAGGGCGCTTAGCCGGCCCGGCGTTGGGAGATGGGGCTTGTCGGGGATACGGAGTGGGCCTGATGGACCTGGGGTAAGACCAATAGGGGGGCCTGGAAGGGCGTGGCTGAGGCCGGGGGGCAAAGGACGCCGCCTGCTTGCGTTCCTCGACCGAAAGGGACATAGCCGAGGTGGAGTACACGCCAAAGTGCGAGTGATCCTGGCCCGGGACACACGAAGGGAAGCCTTGAGTGCCGGGGAGTGAAGAGCGTGTAAGCACCGCATCTCTCTGGCCACTAGCAGGCAATAGAAGTGGCTTGTTGCTGCGCTGTCCGCCGCAGCCGACAAGTGATGCGATATCCTGTTGACTAGGTGTCGCATAAAGGGATCGCTGAATAAGTGAGATTCGTCCTCATGGTGTGGTTCGGAGTATTGTCCGAAGGCACTGGGACGGCGCCGTCATCCCCAGGCCAGAGTACCTCCGCCCTCTGCAAGGGCATGGTAAGGTAGGCATGCCCTGCAATGGTGTGTAAGATGCCCATCCGGGCTACTCAGTCCCAGTCCTTTAATGCTTTAAAGGAGATGGTGCCCGAAGCAGGGGGGCCCAGGTTGGGCATCAGGCGACAATCAGACTGGGATATGGCCCATTCCCTGGTCGCCGGGGATTGTCTGCAAAGAGGGAGGTCACTGGGTGCTTCCTGCGGATCCCAAGGAGGGAGCCGAAGGGGGCCACATTGGGTGCCGGGGGGGAAGGTCTTGACCCGGCGGGGGAACGGCGTCTGCACCCCTGGCGCAGATTGCCGGACTCTCCCACAGCGAAGTGAGGGACTGAGGAGCGACGAGCCTGAAATTGCGTTGGGCTGGGGCGGCCCGACGATGTCAGGGACGGCCAAGATATCGGCAGAGGGAGGGGCTTCCCTTGACTCCAAGACCGGTCGAAACCGGTCAATGGTGCGGATATCATAAAAGGGATGAGAAGAGGTCCTCATCGTCGTCGTCCTCCAGGTGTGGGGAGTCGAATTCCTGGGAAGGTTGGTCCTCCTCAGGGGCATCTGCGCGGGGTGTGTGAGGGTCCCGCCCTCGTTGGGGGGGGGGAGGGGCGGCCCCTCGTGGCTCTGTGCTCAGCAGACGGCTAGGGTGGGAGAGCCTGGACTGCCGATCGGACAGCGCCCGAGGTGGGAGACCAAGGTCGACCCAGGTCTGTGAGATTGGGTGCCACAAGCGACCATATAGCTGTTCCGGTTGGGAGTGGGTGTAAAGTCACTGGTCTCTCTCGGGGGCATAGAGCTACTGGTCCCCAGGGAGATAGGCAGGCTGTGGCGGCCCAGGGCACTGTGCAGGGACTCCCCGGGGACCGGGGTAACCTTGAGCAGCAGAGGGGGGGGGGTGTGTTCGACCATGGCATGTCGTCCCCCCCCGGGAGTGCGCTGGGACCCAGGGGAATAGGGCCGGTTACCCGTGGTCCCGCTGGTAGATCCTCCCCCCGAGGAACGGGACCGAGGACGTTGCCCAAAAGGGGGGCCGAGTAGGTCGGCCCCCCAGCGTCCTGAACCCCTAGGGGAACCTGCGACGGGCGAGCGGGGTAGATCGGCCGTCCTTGTGTATGTTCACAACCGGTGGAGGCACGTGGTGTTCCCATACGCCCAGAGTTATGGTCATGTGCATGGTCTTGCCATGACGTGGCCATAAAAAACTGCGTCCGGAGATAACGGGACGCTCCTCGTGCAGGGGTGTTGGCTGCACCTGTGCACGGTGGGGAAGAGCGTCGTGAGACGGCGAGTCCAGATGGGGGGGGGGGGAGACGTGGACCCGCGCGTCTCATAAATGCGAGTGACGGGTGGAGGTTCCAGTCCAAAAACCGTCACCCGTGCCTGTCCGCGCCCCGGCAAAGGTCCCCGGGGGCCGAGGGTCGCGTGACTGGGCATAGTAAATGGATGTCTGACTATGCGCCGGAAAGCTAGAAGGCAGGGTGGCTGGAGGAGAAGCGGAATCCCGCTTGGATGTTTAGACTTGAGTGGGTCCCTTAAGGGGGGCCTTGCCCTATGATTTTCTGGGCAGGGTGAACGATAAGCATTTGGAAATAGCAGCCAATTGCCTAGCAGCTCTCGAACGCAACGGTCGTGCGTCCGGCGGTCGGGTAGAGGAGGGAGGGTCCCGCGTCCCCTTCGCGGAAGGTCGTCTCCAACTACCGCGGCCGTCCGTTCTCAAGCGGGAAGAACGGTCTGCTCGGAGTTGGAACCAACTCGTTGGTCCTCCGGGAAGCGAGCGAACTCTGAACGTCAGAGATGCTCGGCCCAACCGAGTCCTTCACCATTTTGGGCAATGGCGCCGGGCAAAACCGGAGCACACGATCCCTAACACGACGGTCGATCGAGGAGGGCATACAGGTCGATCGACCGTGCGCACACAATAGCAATATAGCACAATGGAAATATAAAAGTAACAAGCTCGCACAGTGACATAAAACGCAGTAGCGATGAACGAAGCCGTGCGTGAGCAACGGCAGTGGCGTGAACCAAAAGTGCTGAGTAACGCCACGTGTAACAGCAATGCCGAAGGGCGATGCGATCGCCACGCACACGAAGCCGATCGAAAAATGCGGCAAATGAATGGGCGGGGTGTAAACAAATGTAGGAAGCAAATTCCGAACGACAAACCACGTGTAACAGCGTGGGCTAGAAAGCTGGTGCGACACGGAATGGAGACCGGCGCAAAACAAGATGGCGACGAAACCGACCCGCGATCGTCGCAGACGAGATAGTGGAAACGTGGTACAAGGAACGGCCAGATTAGAAATCGGAATTTAGGGGCGAAAGGCCGTAAAGGCGAGTGAGAATGCAAGGCCGATGGACAAAAGGAGGCAGAGAAAACGCGATGGACGTGGCGATGGAAAATGCCGAACAACCTCGAACCGGTTACGCAAATAGAGAAGAACCAGGAGCACCACGATCGCGAGAAAATTTCGGTAAATAAGGTTAGAATGCTAGCCCATCCGATAACCTCACACGTCAAGATATAAGCGGAAGCCACAGATAAATGAGTACAGAGTGCAAACACAGCAATCTTTACACAAAGCAAAGTATAGGCGAGACAGAGCACAGACTTATCTTGCTTGGGCGACAGGCCGAAGTAGAATGACGGACAGTACACAATCTTCGGCATCTTCCGTAGGCGGAAGTAGGGGTGGGCGTCACTTGACTATCTTATGACTGCATTTGCCACAAAACTTCGGCCTGACAGAGCTGACTGACAGCCGTTTAATGCTATGGTCTGACATGGTATAGTATACGACGCCAAAAAAAAATGGTTTAAACGGTTGTAGGGACCCTAAAGGACGGTTTCTTCCCTTTCACGGGTCGCTGACTGACCGGCTCGCGTCCGCTCGGACGGTAACTTCGGCAAAGTTCGGCTGGGTCATTCTCGGTTCAAAATGACGAGTCGAGCAGGCAGTTCGATCAGGCGCGCGTGCCGTTTTCAAACGATCTAATGGCTCTTGACGTGCTTCAAAAAGTTATCCGAGACCGTGAAAACGATGACGAAGACTTCAGAGAGTGGAACGAAGCGATTCAGAGGAGGATAAAGTGATCACAATCAAACATCACCCTTTGCTATCGGAGATTGGTATTGATGACGAAGCTGATCCCCGACTTCAAACCGAGCGATACCGGTGCAAGTGGGCCCGAATCGGAGAGAAACGAGCCGATTCCGTCTACGTCGACTGCCTTCCTCCCTTCTTTCGTGAGAGGTCGGGAGGAGAGTCGAGGAAGGGGAGGGGGTTCAGGACAACGGCGAGGGTCCAGTGTGAGGGGGCGTGGCAGAGGAAGAGGGTGTGGCACTCGTCAGTCTAAACTTGTATCAGAATGGACAGAGGCCAGTGCTGATTGCCCAAATCTCGACCTTTTTTCACGGTGTGATCCAGGTATCAAGGTGAACATTGACAATTTCAATGGAGGTGTGTGTGTGTGTGTGTGTGTGTGTGTGTGTGTGTGTGTGTGTGTGTGTGTGTGTTGCTTTTGAATATGGTGCTTGTGCCCAGTGTGTGTGTGTGTGTGTGTGTGTGTGTGTGTGTGTGTGTGTGTACCCAAATGTATGTTAGTCAACTATACCTGGCATTTATTTGCAGTAGTGTGGGATCCTGATTCTTCTGTCCATAGGTTCTGTGGTGTGGTGTATTCTCTGCGACACCGGTGTATTTTTTTCAGTGTTAGTGTGTGCTTCCTTTCATCATCTGTGGTGTGTCCTTTTGTAGCTCAGTCCTACCTTTAGCAGTCACTCACTTTCTTTATTTTATTTTATTTTATTTCATTTTTTTTTTTGTGTGTGCGTGTGTGGTTGGTTTTTGCAATGTTTTACTTATTACTTCTGTGGTGATGACTTTTTATCAATCGCACTTAGTTCATGAGTGAACCAAACCACATGTGTGAAAGAAAACTGACAGAATAATTGGAAGTTACACTTAGTGTTGTTATTGTTAGTTCATCTCTGCTAAACAAGACCAATTCCCAAAGAGGCTTGCAAGATGTGCAGACTGATGCTGTGGATAATGTGCAGTTCCCATCTTCTTTCCCGCGTTACCTGGGCTGGAGTGCCCTCTATGATATGGGTTGCTAAACATTTTATGCATTGTTGTCAAGCTTTATTGTGAATACAGATGTTTGTCCTGAAGTTCAAAGGATACTAACACAGTTTTTGTGGTATTTCATTGTGATTTTAGTGCTGCTATAGTTTTGTTTATGTTCTGAAAGTGTCTGTTTTTTTCAAACAAAACATTCATCATTATGTATATTTTTTGGTCTACTCATTACAAACAAAATCAAACTATTGTGATGTCTGGCTGTAGCCAAGGATATAACAAGAAAATTTCCCAAGTATCTAAGATATATGTCAAGAATGAAAAGAGCAGTGGGCATATCAGTGAACCTACCTAAGAAAAACAAAAAATTGTGTCCCTTGATACCTGGATTGTACTGTACCCCAGAGAAATGCATAAATTTATCATATAAAACAACAATTGTGGGTTGTAAATTCACTACCAAATATTTACACAGGTGTTCAGTAAACACTAAAACCACTTTTTACTGGGGTTTGTATGTTTTTTGTTTTGCTGCTGTGGGTTTTGTATGCTTGCAAAATATGATTTTTTTTTTTTTAAAAGTTGAATTATAAGATTATTTATTATACTCATAATGAACAAAATCAAATATTATTTGCAGATATTATAGCCCTGGTATAAGAAAAAAAAAAATGCCAAAAATCTAAGAGATATCTATACAAATAAATGAGCACTGATCAAATTAGTGAACCTACCGCAAAAAGTCAAATTTTGCTCCGGAGAACGCTTGCGATAAAGCGAGTGATTGCGATAGCGCGAGCGCTTGTAAAGAAAGCGCTTGCTTGGCGTTGAGGTGCACAAAGAGAAAGATTGTACAGCGCGCTCGCGACTGGTAGAGCTAGGTCATTTGGCAGTATGGCGGATTCAAGTGAAGACGAACTTTTGTTGCTGGACAGTGTTCTGCCGAAATTATCCTAGGAAAACGCAAAAGAGTGGGCGTTCATGAGATTAATCAAAGGAGGCGAATGGAAAGTGAATACCATAAATTGTTTCCTTTGCTTAAAAGGAGCCCTTCTCGTTTTCATTCCTACTTGAGAATGAGCCAAGAGACATTCAAGTACATCCACATTCCATGTTGGTCAGACTGTCACTGAGAGACTGAGAGAAAATGCGACACACACCGCACTCGCCAGACTCGAGACAACACGCGCGACGGGGCACCAGGAACACGCTTGCTCGCGAGAAAGAATTAACTTTTGATTCTTGACGCTTTCCAAGCGTCGCTTCAAATCGCAGGCGCGATAAAGCGAGCGTGCTTTTTGTGCGGCACAAGCAAATTTGGAGCAACATTTCAAGCGCTTGTCTTAGTGGTGTCTGCAATTCCATTTAAAGAGACAATCTGACGCCGCTTATATAAACATTGGCTACCATACCCAATTTGGTGAAAAATCACTAGGATGACATGCCAGCCTGACAGAAAAATGTTTCAGTCATTTTGAATAGCAACAGGTCTAGCATCGGATAAATGACACTTGGATGAATCCCTGCTCTGCTTTATCTCTCCTTGTACCCCACACCATCCTACTCCATTTTTTTTTTCTTCAGATATCTTTGCTCTAACACTATAATAGTCTAACATCACAAAGTGTGAAAAGACAAATCATGTAAAAATTCAACTGACCTCAATGTTCAATTAATACTTTTCTTCTCTATCGCATGTCAGTCAATGCTTTTCTAATTGAACTCTTTCAATACACTGAAGATCCCCATCATGGAGACTTTGTCCTAACTACTCTTTATTTCAATTAGCACTCTGACTGCTCCTCGAAGAGAAAAAATGCGCTCGTTAAGTCTTTCTCGCCTTTCCACAAGAGATCTCGCACACCCTCTTAATCTCATGCCCAGTCTGCGTCGCAACTGCTCACCTGATCTATCACTTACCCCCAAAATTTATCATATATGTATCAAAATAGACAGTCTCNAGCCGCCTGAAACTCAACCTGCCATGAGCAAACGAGACTGAAGATTGGGAGAAACTGGATGCAAAAATCATCCAAAGACTCGATGCACTGATAGGGAAAAGCACCCTGGAACTGCCTATGGAGCAAAACTACCCAAAGAGAAAACACCTCCAAAGAAATCCAGACGCCAAGAAGAGATGGACAAGATCAGGGTCCAAAAGAAAAACCTCAAGAAGCAAATGAAGACCGCACTGCCAGCTGAAAAACAAGGCTTGGAAAAACTCTGGGAAGACCTGAAAGCAAAACACAGCGCCCTCAGCAAAGCGGAATCGGTGAGGAAGAGGAAGAGCGGAAAGAAGAAGACACAAGAGCGCTTCTTCAGAGACCCCTTCTGGATTGCCAGAACTCTGTTTAAGCAGCCAAAATCTGGGACCCTAAGTGTGGACAAAGAAGTTCTTGAGCAGCATCTGAGGAAAACATACTCTGACTCATTGAGCAAAGCACCACTCGACATTCAAGGTCTGGTGTGGCCAACCAACTCTGAGGAACAGTTCAATGACAAGCCTCTAACATTGGCGGAAATCAAGAAGGTGGTCGACAAAGCCAGAGCCAAATCATCACCAGGGCCAAACGGAATACCTTACCAGCTGTACAAGAAATGTCCCAAAGTGCTGGAGTGGCTCCACAGGCTGCTGCGATCAGCTTGGAGAAACCAGAAGAAGATCAGCGGCCAGTGGATGACGGCAGATGGTGTGTACATCCCAAAAGAGCAAAACTCAAGTGACATCAGCCAGTTCAGGCCGATATCACTACCGAACGTCGAAGGGAAAATCTTCTCTGTCATGGCAGCAAGGCTGACCAAGTACCTCATGGAAAACAAGTACTTGGATATGTCAGTCCAGAAAGGTGGCATCCCATGCGTGGCTGGCTGTGTAGCACACGCCACAATGATCTGGGACGCAATCCAAAGAGCAAAACAGAAAAAAGAGACCCTGGACGTACTGTGGCTTGATCTGGCAAACGCATATGGATCTGTACCCCATGAGATGATACAGCTGGCTCTTGAGATGTACCATGTGCCAAAGAACATCCGCGACATGCTCAAGAAGTACTTCAATGGCTTCTCAGTGCGGTTCTCTACCAAGGAATACACAACAGATTGGATCAACTTGGAAGTGGGCATTGCAATGGGCTGTGCAATTTCCCAATACTGTTCGTGTTGGCAATGGAAGTCATCTTGAAAGCAGCAACAAGCAACGCAAGACAAACAGACCTTGGCAATGGATACAAGATGCCCCCTCTCAAGGCCTTCATGGATGACACCACAGTGATTTCATCCGGTGAAGACGAGACACGTCATGTGCTGGAGAGGCTGGATGACACAGTTACCTCATCATCAGAATGAAGTTCAAGCCAAAGAAATCATGGAGTCTCTCACTGAGGAAAGGAAAAGTGGCTGAATCTGTGGTCTTCAGTGCTGCCAACCAGGCCATTCCAACAGTTACAGAAGAGCCAGTCAAGAGCCTTGGAAGATGGTATGATGATACACTGAAAGACACACAAAGAGATAAAGAAACCAAACAGATGTCGGAAGAAGGCTTGGAGACCATTGACCAGTGTGGGCTCCCTGGCAAATACATGGCCTGTGTCTGCAGTTCATGCTGATACCAAAGCTCCTAATGCCTCTGATGATATACAACATCTGCACCAGCACAATGGAGGCAATGGAATCCAAAATCAACAGGTTCACAAGGAAATGGCTTGGTGTCCCACCCTGTCTGACTGACATAGCACTGTACTGTCGCCAAGCAAAGCTAAAACTACCACTGAAATCCATCCTGGAGGAATACAAAGCAGGGAAGATCAGACTTCAAGCATGCTGGAGGACTCAGGAGACAAGGTGGTGGTAGAAGCAATCAAGCCCCAGCTGAAGACAGGCAGAAAATAGAAAGTTCAAGAGGCGATGGATTCTGCAAAAGAAAGTCTCAAGATCAGAGAAATAACAGGACATACACAGACCAACAGACAAGGACTGGGGGTGACCAAAACTGAATGGTGGTCAAAGGCCAAAGGAAAAGCCAAAAGAGACATGATGATTCAGGATGAGAAAAAGAAAATTAAAAAAAGACTCCAAAAAGCAGTCCAGCAGAGCCAGCAAGGGCAATGGATAACGTGGGAGAATGCACTCCAAAGAAGTCTCACTTGGAATGACATTTGGCACATGGCCCCTCTCAGGAGCAGCTTCATTCTCAGATCTGCATATGACCTTCTGCCATCAAATGCAAACCTGGTGAAGTGGGGGAAAACAGACGATCCTTCATCATGCCCCCTGCCACGAAAAACAAACAGAGGAGCATGTCCTAAGCTCATGTAAAGTAGCCCTGGCTCAAGGAAGGTACAAATGGAGGCACAACCAAGTGCTCAAAGAGATTGTACAAGTAGTCTGGGCTAGTACCAACACCACAAAAGGAAAAATCAGGACTCCGAAAGCACCTGCAACATTCTTCACGGCAGGAGGCAGTGAATCATGGCCAAGAACAACAGTGCCACTCGGAACATGCAGGCAGAGTCTGCTGGATGGCGCAGATGACTGGGAGTGTACTGCAGACCTCCCAGAATGGAAGAGTCACCCAGAGATCATCAGCAAGAGTGGCATGAGACCAGACATAGTAGTCCACTCTCGGTCAATCAAGCAGCTGACCATGATCGAGCTCACAGTACCATATGAGAACAGAATAGAGGCAGGTCAAATCTACAAGACTGAAAAGTATGCTGAACTGGCAAACAGCCTGAGGAGAGAAGGCTATCAGGTCAAACTCCTCACTGCAGAAATTGGAGCTAGGGGGGGGTGTAGGCCATGTGCATACAGCCTCATGAAACAGCTCTCAGTTGCAGGGAGGGAAAAAACCAGAGCCCTGAAAGCAATGGCAGAAGCAGCAGAGAGGTGTTCAAGCTGGATCTGGTCAAGGACGAACAAAAGTGAACTTCATAAGGCTTAACTTTCCTGCAAATATCAGGTGTCCCAGTGGCTCAGTGGTTAGTGCGCGCAAGTCATTAAGTGGAAAATGAGCATGTCCAGAGGGACATGGGTTCGAATCCCAGCCATGGCTCGTCCCAAGATGGCAAAAAAAAAGGCAGCAGAGGGACATCCGGAGTCATGAACCAGGTGTGACCCAACCCCCCTAGAGTGTCAGGCGATAAGGGCCGAAACACTTGCTTGAAGGGGGCTTCTCTTCTGAGGACTCTCTGCTGCCACGCTCTCTCCACGAGTTTCATTCTACTGCTTTCTTACATACTGAATTGTAATGTTCTTTCCATTTGAGATGACTATCTATAATCACGCCTAAATATTTTGCAGCATTGGTTTCTTTAAGAACAGTATTATGAATAGAATATTCTGATCTAGTTGGTGAGCGTTTATTACATATACGTAACACTTGGCACTTCTGGGGATGAAATTCCATTTCCAAGTTCTTTCCCACTCTTGTAAACCTTTTAGATCTTCTTGTAGAATGCATGTATCATTCTTGCTTCTGATTGTTCTATATACCAAGCTGTCATCTGCAAAAAGCCTTATAGTAGTTCCAGGAGAGAGATTTCTACTTACATCATATATGTCATGATATAAATTAGGAAAAACAAGGGCCCCAGAACAGTTCCCTGTGGTACACCTGACAAAACTGGTTTACAATGGGATGACGACCCTTCCACAACAACTTTCTGCATTCTCCCAACGAGGAATGATCCAGACCATTTTAGCAAAGAACCGCCAATGCCGATGCATTCTAATTTAAGCAGCAGGCCCTCATGGTCAACCTTATCAAAGGCTTTAGAAAAGTCTAATAAAATTGCATCTATTTGCTGTCTGTTGTTAAGACAATTATTAAAATCAATGAGAGTTGTTATAAGTTGAGTCTCACAACTCCTTCGCCGTCTAAAACCATGCTGGGCGTTATTTAAGAAGTCATATTTGTCAAGATGGTCCACTATACTACTATATATATATGTGTTCAAGTAGTTTTGCTGATATGGATGTAAGAGATACAGGTCTATAGTTCTCTGCTTTTGTTTTGTCACCCTTTTTGAATAAAGGAACAATGCTAGCATCTCGCCACTCATCAGGTATTACTCCCTGGTCCAGTGAAGCTTGGTAAAGTATTTGGTATACCTCAGTCAATTCACTGGCACATAATCTAAGAGCTTGCCAGGAATGCCATCAGGACCAGTAGCTTTGTTTTCATTGATGTTGGTCAGTAACTTAAATACTCCTGCTTTGCTTACTTTGATATTTTGCATTTCAGGGAATTTATCATTATCCTTTTGTCTAACATTAATTAAAGTCTTGGGATTTGAGAAAACTGAACAAAACTGATTGTTTAGTAAATTTGCTTTTCCTTCAGGGTCCTGTATTAGGTTATTCTGGTTGTTCCTCAGGTCTGGAATCCCAATGTTGTCCTGTCTCTTACTCCTTATGCAAGACCATAATTTCTTGTTTTGATGATCACCTGATGAAATCATCAAATTAACATAACTGGAGTGAGCATGCCTACATTCTCTCTCAGGGTTCCCACTTTCTGAAAGGAAAAAAAATCAAGGGTTTTTTCAAGGGTTTCTAAAGGGGATATTTTAATTTCAAAGGGGCAAATTTAGCCGTACAAATGAAGAAAAAAAAAAAAAAGTGAATAATAACCTTACATATGTAATCCAGCCATGATGATAAGGTGATCACACTTCTGTAGTCTTTTCCACACTCAGTATCATATAAGAAATATTAAAAAATGAAGAAGTCTTTATACAGAAATTGAGAACTCAGAAAAAGAAAACTTTCAATGCTGCTTTCTGGACCAGTATCTCACATGAATGTCCAGCTGCTTCTGTTTCAAATCCTTATTCAATGATTCATCAAAAAGCATGACATATTCATTAATTCTCTACCGGCAGCTGCAACTGAGGCCCCCCCCCCCCCCCCGGCACATTTCTGGAGGGAGCTCAGCAAACTATACCTTTAAAATACAGCCACTGTATGTGTTGTCGTGTAACTCGTGTGAAGTGTGTGTGAATGGTTGGCGGGCCTGGACTAGCCTAATGATTGTTCTGGGGTAGGATAGGGAGCGGGGTAACCCCTCTTGAAAAGGCGAATGTGGGTAGCCTTCCTGCAGCTCCACACTTAACTTTTTTTTTTTTTTTTGTTTCAAAATGGAGTGACTGATGGTGGAGAACGAAGCAAAATATAGAAAGAGATGGGGTTAGTTACCGCCAAGGACATCGACAAAGCACAGGACAGTACACGATGCATTTCGTCCTCTTGGGTCTTCTTCAGGCAAAAAAAGAAAGAAAGAAAAAAAAAAAAAAACCACATTTAACATTTAGGACAGTACGAACTAAGAATGAAGAGTGACTTATCTGTCCACGTGGTAGGAAGAATGGCCGCCAGACGGAAACGACAGAGGGGGGATATGGGAGAGGAAAAGGAGTGAGGGGGGGGGGGGGGGGGGGGGGGGGGGGTGTGCGTGGGGGGGGAGTGAAACAATGGGGTTGTGTGGTAGCTGGTTTAGTGGGGTGGTGTGATATATTTGTGACGGTCGTGGTTAAGGTGGATTGATAATAATGCTAAGTGGGGGGGCAGGGGGGAAATTATATATATATAATTAGATATATATAGAAGGGATAGTAATGATAATGATAGTGGTAATAATTATAATAAATAAGTAGATGAATAAAATGAAAGTAACTGTAATAAAAAAAAAATTACGTGAATAAAATAGATAAATGATTTTTTTGTTTTTTTTTGTGTGTGTGTGTGTGTGTGTGGCTAGCTAGCTAGTAGGTAAGTTGGGGGTGGGGGGTGGGGGGGTGGTATAAATGCTGTCTTTTAAACAAGGAAAGTAGGATTTTTTTTTTTTTTTTTTTTTTTTTTTTAAACAAATGCGCACACACGAGTCACTTAAAGTCTATGGAGACGAGACGATTGATCGTGACGATTGATTTGAAGATTCAGTCTGTTATTTCACTCTTTTTTCAGTTCTGACAAAAGAAGCAATGCCAAAAGTTGCAAGGCATCTACTTTTGGTTTCCCTACTCCAATAGTCTGTCGTAATCGAGGAATATGGAAACATTGCTGCAAACAGTTTCGCCTTGTCTTCAGCAGATCGGAAACTGTGATGATTGTTGCTGGCATGATCGTCCACACACACACTTCAGCTTTCAACACATCTGTCCCACTTGCTGTTATTGTGGATTGGCTGACGATTCTTACTGAGGAAAGGGTCTGACCCGATGTTGATGAATTTGAATGATTGCCGAACGAAGTCCGTAAGACTAATGACCGGCCTACTCACTTTTTCCAATTCCACATATTCTTTCCTCTTTACATGACTTGCGACCGCCGATTCGCCCATTGTCCCAACATCAACCGTCTTTTTGCACACTTTACAGCAAAATGTATGATTGTTGTCTCTGCATTCAGTGATCCAGCTTCGATATTCTTCCTTCTGTTGCCACAATGGATCAAATGCGCAATTTCCCTTAGGCATGGTAACAGACACAACAGTATTGGACTTCGCTGAAGATGAAGGAGCATGGTGTCTTTGTTGGAAGTCAGACTGCGCATGCGCAAATGATAAAAACCAACTATTGAATTGCTTCCCTTTGCTTGAAAAGCAGACGACACACAAAACGATTCGAAAGGCAAAAATCGATGTCCGAAGTCTCGTTCGTGTTTTGTTCTCCGACTCGTCGTCTTCAAATGTTACGGTCAGTTTTGGTCCGAAAATGGTTTTTAAGGGATTTCAAGGGATGGTAGGGATATCTGCAGTTTTTTCAAGGGTTTTCAAGGGCCTTTTTGACTCAGCTGAAATTTAAAGGGTTTTCAAGGGTCTTGAAGGGGCGTACGAACCCTGTGTGTATACTCAAAAACATTTTTGGTAAAATTTTTTATAATTATGTCAATTTCTGCTACACTAATTATCAACATAATCAAGTCATTCTGACAGGACATTGTAGACAAATGTATAACAACAAAACATGCCAAAAATCCGAAAGATCTGTCATGAAATAAGTGAGCAGTAAACCATTTTACTGAACCTACCTAAAAAAGCAAAATTTTACCTTGGCACACAGTTATTCAAATGTGCTATTATACTGCGGCAGTGAAGGGTTTCACACTATCCCTGTGTATGCGCGCAGCATGAGTTTTTCCCCCCTCCCGCACACAGCCACTCGCACTAAAACTCCAGCCTACGTAGTGATTTTGGCATTTTTGGAATTTATTTTACGTTGTTATGTTTTGGTCCGTGTTAAGATCATGTTTGGTATATCCGAAAAGAAGAAATCAAGGGACTCTTAGTTGAATGTACTTTCAAAACTCTTAAGCGATCCTGCGTTGAGACAATGCACAAATAAATGAAGTACCCAAACACACAGAAATAAACACAAGTGCAGAGTTTTTGATGATCAGTGTTTAGTGATGACATGCAGACAACTGATACAAAAAGCACTCACCTAATACAGTTATAGTTATGATATTTTTTGCTATCAGTTATTATCCATTTTTAAAACAATTTCACAGAATTTGGACTAGAGAGGTTTTGTGAGTCAAGCGTCTGTGTGTGCTACTGAATCAGTCGAATCGGTTGCTTTGTCATTGTAATCAAGAACATTTTCAAACAGACATCCCTCATCTTCGCTATCATCTCCACTATGCCAGAAATGCAGTCAGTTCCAAGTTGGAAATACCCAGCAAGGGGTTCTTTGTCTCAGCCGCATTTAGCGAAGGTGAACTCTGCTTGAACTTAAGAACTAGGGCATGTCAGACTACCGGGAACCATCTACTAACTTTTGGCGGGAGTTACTTCTCTTAGACCGTTACAGTTTGAATACTAGAATTTTTCGAAATATGAATGCTGTGCGTTCTGTAGGCAACAGAGCTTTCAGTCAGCGCACAGCACCATGCATTCCATAGGCAACGGAGCTTTGAGTAGCGCACGGAGGCGTGCGTTCCTTAGGCAAAAAGTTAAGAGGATAAAGAATCACCCCATGCACAAAAGAATGTTAGAGCCCACCAAGTGCAGACTGAGGTGCAGCAGCTTAGTGCATAACATATGCAAACTTGAGACACAGGATCCTGAATGTTCGCAACAAGGAAAACAAGGCAATTCCATCACACAGTTCACTACCAACATGGAAAAGAAATCAATTTCCAAAAATCAGAGTCACCACTCCTGGCATTCTACTAAAAGGCACACAGTCAGAACTGGAAAGGAAAGCAATAACCCTTGACTATATAGAGCAAACATACCCCAAAGAGTTCTGGACACATGCATAATACAGATGGCTCAGCAAAAGAGGCTACCATAAACAAAGGTGGAGGAATTTTCCTGAACCTGATGGATGGAACTCCTGTCTGACATGCCATCCCGACTGGCAAGTTCTCCACAAACTGCAAGGCTGAGGCAGATGCACTACCGTCAGCAAACAGAACACTGTATGAGAATAGAGGGCCCACACATACCAAAGTCGTCATCTTCTCTGATGCTTTATCAGTACTGCAGGCTGTTAAAAATCCTCAAAACTAGGAACTCAACTCCCTCGTCCCTTGGCCATTCTGCAGCAGTCCACTGGGAATACCATCATCCAGCAGATACCCTCGCACTGCAATATATATGGCAACGAGGAAGCCAACCAACTGATGGAGGACAGCATCCCTGACCAGAACAGGAAGTCTCCTTTGAAGAAATCAAAACTATTATCAAGGAGAAGCAAAAAAGATGGCAACAAGATGGCTGCATACTACCAGCTGCCCAGATCAGACCAAGTGAGCACTGTGAAACTGAGGAGGACAGGGTACTCCAGACTGGGACATCACATGTTCACAAAATTCCACACTGGCAAGTCTTCAAGTTACCCACGTGGTACAGCCCCAGCGACAGTGAACACTTCCTGCAGGACTGTCCCACATGAAAAGCTAACAGCAGAGACCTGGCCTGCTAACACACCGATAAGGGGGAAAGCTTTATAGATCACTGGAGGGCCTTGGCCATACAGCAGTCTTTTGCCAGTCCCTCTGGGGTTCCTGTCTCAGTGAACGAGAAGATTTTTTTACTTTTGGCACACCATTTCATCACAAAGGGTAGCATGGTCAAAGAGTAGCATGGTTCACAAGAACATAGTAAGGTACGCTGAAAGTGTTACTCTTGGCAGCTCTGAAAGAGGGGGATGACAGGGCAAGGGAGAAATGCTGATGGGTGAAGGGTACAGAGAAGGGGGAGCGAGGAAATAGTTGAGGAGGGAAAAGGGACATAGGAAGGCGGATGAGGGAAGGGGAACAGGGAGGATGGAGGGAAGGAAGGGTAGTAGAAGTAAACAGGGGAAGGAAAGGTGGATGGGGCGATTGGGAAGGGAAAGAAGGTGAAGAAATATGGAGGAAAGGGAGAGGGGGAAAGGAGACGATCAGTACATCTGTCATATCTAACACAGACATCAATGAAAACTATTTGTTTCTTTCTGCTTCAAGTCTTCTTTAGGTTTTACTAATGAACACTATATACCACAAACATGTCGTAAGTCTTCATTTTCATGGATGTGATTAACATCTTATTTCTCGGTGGGTACACTCGATGGTGTTTAATTTTAAGTAACTTTCTCTTTTAAGTAATGTGACCAGCAATTCTGATTGGTACATCATAACGACATAATCTACAAACTGCAACAGTTAAAAGCATTGGACTGACCTGATCCTTGGAATCATCATGCTCAGAACAGATGTGCAGAAGGTTCTGTACTTTCAAGACATTGCCTGTACCTGTGGACTCAAAGCACTGTTGATTGCTAAAGTTGGTCTTTTTAGCTTGCTCTCTTTATCTCACTAACAAAACAAATATCAACACACACCAAGCAGTGACAATAATGCTAAGGCTTCTTCCATAGTGTCACATCTATGCACACTCCAACCTCATCATACTATAAACAACAGAAAATAAAGATAGTAACAAAACAAGCCGCCATAGAGAAGTGGTTGATGCGGACTCCCATCTGGGAAGTTGTGGGTTCGATTCCCTCCGCTCTGACCGGCTCTTACCCCAAGTTGACTTTTCTATGGGTTCAGTTGGGAAAACTGGGACCACACAGTCCAGTTTCATCCACTCAATGGATGTGTCTCTGAGAGTGCTGTTCAAATTTTCTGACCAATACTGCAGGCATCTGCATTTCTCAGGCCTGGTTGATGCCAGGATATATTATGAAAGTAAGCCTAGAGTACAGCCCCGCCATGCAGTCTCAGACCGCAATGGAAATCCGTAGCATCATCTTCATCATCTGCATTCTCACCAATCAGCATTAAAAAAAAAGTCTCAAATTCTATGACACTTCATGCCCTGCTCTCGTGGTGACCTCAGTTTTGATTGCCTCTCCGCATCTATGACCTTTGTTTGATTCTGTCCGGGTCACCGGTATCAGCAAGTTCATGGGCGCAGTTGTTGGATGGATGTGGTGGCATCCTCCCGAGGGAGATCTCACTCACACCAGCTCCGTAACTAAGCAATATTGTTGTCAGTAAGTGGCTTAGCAGGTGGTGCCCTGGGTATGTTCGATCAGAGCAGGTGCAACTGAACACCACCAAAGTGACTCAGCAACAGTGCAGTGTATCCTCAGGTGGGTTGCCTCTTAACACCAACTGCTCCCTGTGGATTGATAGTGCTGGGGGGCTATGGCAGGCCAGGTTGTGGTTGCAGACGGGAGAACCGGAATGAGTGGCGTGAGTGCAATGCCACCCAGGTGGCACAGCAAAAAATAAATACATAAAAGTAAATCAACCTAAAAAAAAAAAAAAAACAAAGTTACATCACAATAACAGAAAGACAGTTATTTAATATGAAATCAGAAATGAAGTTTAGCACACACACACACACACATGAAATAAGTAAACTGATCTTACTTTTTAATGACATTTCTTGTGGTTCACTGTGTAAAACATTTAAAAAATGTTTGCACTCAGTCTGGTTTAATGTACTGACCAGCATAGGCACAGATGTCGACCAGAACGGTTGCCATGGATTTAAGAGGTTCTGCCACCACCTCCAAAGCCACCAATGTCGCTTCCACTGCCTCTTGTTTGCCTGTCACCATTCAACATATCTTACTGAATGCAGTTCACACATCTGAATACATTTACATTTTACAACTAGACAAATTCCATAGGTGTAGCACTCCAGATCTTGAGCACAGCCATCAAGCAGATAAAATGCTCAACAAGAGTGCGTTTCTCAGATATACACCAGCTGGTATCTCTCATATTATATATCGCAGAATAAGCCAAACAACTTAGTCAATACCAAAATACAGCATACCAGATCCCAATACCTAAAAACCACAGATTGGACCTTGTACAAGCAAACCAGCAGTCATTATCTGTATTTCAAAGCCTGGACCTCCCTGAAGCAAACCAGCATAGATTTGCTGGACTTCCCTGAAGCAAACCAGCATAGATTTGCTGGACCTCCCTGAAGCCAACCAGCATAGATTTGCTGGACCTCCCTCAGGCAAACCAGCACAGTTATTTCCCAGTAAGACTTGCTGGATCTCCCTCAAGCAAACCAGCATAGTTATTTCCCAGTAAGACTTGCTGGATCTCCCTCAGCAAACCTGCAAATTTCCCAGTAAGACTTGCTGGATTCCCTCAGGCAAACCAGTAAGACTTGCTGGATCTCTCTCAAGCAAACCAACATAGTTATTCCAAGTAAGACTTGCTGGATCTCTCTCAAATAAACCAGAAACAAACATTTCCCAATAAAAACTTCCTGGATCCTCCTCAAGCAAACCAGCACAGTTATTCCCAGTAAGACTTGCTGGATATCTCTCCAGTAAACCAGCATAGTTATTTCTCAGTAAGACTTGCTGGATCTTCCTCAAGCAAACCAGCACAGTTATTCTCAGTAAGACTTGCTGGATCTTCCTCAAGCAAACCAGCACAGTTATTTTCCAAGTAAGACTTGCTGGATCTTCCTCAAAGCAAACCAGCACAGTCATTTCCAAGTAAGACTTGCTGGATCTTCCTCAAGCAAACCAGCACAGTCATTTCCAAGTAAGACTTGCTGGATCTTCCTCAAGCAAACCAGCACAGTCATTTCCAAGTAAGACTTGCTGGATCTTCCTCAAGCAAACCAGCAGTTATTTCCCAGAAAGACTTGCTGAATCTCTCTCAAGTAAACCAGCATGTTATTTACCAGTAAGACTTGTTGGATCTCTCTCAAGCAAACCAGCACAGTTATTTCCCAATAAGACTTGCTGGATCTCCCTCAAGCAAACCAGCATGTTATTTACCCAGTAAGACTTGCTGGATCTCCCTCAAGCAAACCAGCACAGTTATTTCCCAATAAGACTTGCTGGATCTCACTCAAGCAAACCAGCATAGCTATTTCCCAATAAGAACTGCTGGATCTCACTCAGTCAAACCAACTGTCATTATCTCTGAACATAGCTTGGGAATAAAAATCAATACTCCTGTTGACTGTGGGAAAAAGTCTGGGGGAACAGTGTGCTTCCCTCTTGACATCACAGCAACAGTTATCTGTTAACACAAAACCTTCTCATTTGAAACCTACAGGAAATGCCGAATGACCATACAGAGAAAACTGCATTCACATTAATGAACATAGATCAGCAACAACCTTTTTCTTTTCTTACACTTACCTGAGGATCTGGCAGTGGAGGAGCTAAATGCAATAGAATGCTTGGTCTGTGAGGGCAGCTGGCCACAAAAAAAAAACCATGCTGGAAGGGGGAAGGAGGGAGAGAGCTTTTTGAGCCCAAATGGGGCAAGGTGTATGACCAAGCCTAACCTCACAAAAACCTCTCCAAAGCCGTAGAAAAAATAATTCCCAAAAGGTGATGGACCCTGAACTTAAAGACCACTAATTAGGCCTGAGATAACTGTGAGGACAAAGGGTTTCCAAGAGACTGTCCCTCCAAGACATGTGAAGACAGGGGACTCATGCAAGGATGGTAAAAGGCCAGTAGAAGTGACTGGAGCTGAACCCTCAGCCAGGTAACAATTTCTGCAAATCCTCTTCATAATAGAACCTTTTTTGAGAACTGACAGAACGGAAATGTCCAGAAACGACAGAGATGACACTAAATGATCCAGAGACGCTTAACCTTCAGCACACTACATTTTTTCAGGACTTCTTTTCTTTGTCCCTGCCTTCTTTTTCATGGAGCAAAAAATTTGAGCACCTACTTGTTTAAATTTGTTATAACTTTGCTAGTATTGTATGTAGAGACTCGATTTTTTGTGTACTTATGAAGGGATAGCCGAGGAATGTTTTCATGTAATGCATTTTGATCTGCATGCATGTTTTGACATTTAAAAAAAAAATAATAAGCATAAAAACAAACACGAACATGTGTTGCCTCACTTTAATTTACATTTTCTCCTCTCTTCTCCTTCACTTGACTGGCATATCCATTTGTTTCAGTCACTAACAAAGTGATAATTTCATCTGTCATAAAGAAAACAGTTCTCCTCAGAAATGTCATCAGGCATCTCCTTGGGACCAGAAGTTTTGGTGAAATTAGTCAGCCATGGATGTTGATGCCCCTTGAAACATCATTGTCATTGTCACTTCAAAAACTTTTATTGTCTTCATCATCACAAGCCACCATTTCACTGTCGATTTCAGCTGTGAAGCCTTCAAACTCATTTTCTGACTTGGGATCGTAGAAAACTTCGTGTTGTTGAGTTCTGATCCAGTGGACGAAAGACCCAGGAGCAGGCAATACAAATAGATCTGCTTTCAAAAGGAATAACGATGGTTCCCTCATGCAGCTAGTGAAGAGTTTTCATCATTTCTATAATATATTTTCTTAATTTCATGTTCCCATTTTCTTCATCTTCAAACCCCCCCCCCCCCCCCCCCCCAGTCCAAATCTTTACCAAGTCATTACTATGATAATAGAGGATTTGTTGGCCTGCACTTGTTTTTTTTCCCCTACTATTAGACTGTTTGTCTTCGTATTTGTTGGACTTATTCAAGTTTAAAGGGCTGTGCCAGTCTTGAATAAAAGTTACTCTGTGTTAGGTTTTCTTATGGGAGCAAAAGTTACCCTACTTACTGTTCCCTGCCTCATTTCATTTTCAATTTCGTGTTGTAATCTTTCCAAGTCAGTCCCCACCATTCTGGTGCTGAGGAAATCCCCCAAATCAATGTTTACAGTTAAAAAATTCCCTGTCGCATGTCAAATTGAAGGAAATGCAAATGGCGGACAGAAGAGTGTTTAGCTCATTTTGAATCAAAGTAACCGCATTTCCATTATTAGTAACGGAAACAGTGTTCATGAGCCACAAATTTGAACACAGTGCGCCTGCAGATGTAAGGGAAATAATCAGTTCAGGGACACAGTGCACCTACAGTGTGCTAAAGGTTAAAAATGGGTGGGTTCCATCTGAACCACCTGGCCTGGGGGAAAAAAGCCTAAAAGAGTGGGTCCGATTTGGGTATTCAATGCACAAGGATCATTGACAACTGACTGGTTAAAGACCAAAACTGAAGAACTGTTTCAAAGACAGGGGAGCATGAGTAACTTCATCAGAAACGGAATCCTTAAAAAAAAAAAAAAAAAAAAAAAAAACTGACTTCACAGGAACCCTGTGTGGATGGGGAGGATATGAGTCAAAATATACTGCAGTAAATGGGTCCTGAACACTGACAAAGCATTTGTAATGGAAGCTTTAGCAAAAGCAAATTCTAATTTGATTAGCAAACATCAAAAGTGTCATCATCACAAGTTTTCTTCTTCTTTACTTGAATCACATTATCTCGCACTTTTAACAAACATAACTGCATTTTGATGATTAGGGATTGTCCAAGCCTCCCAGCCAGTGTCCATCTCAGTATTCCCTTCTGCTGCAAGGAACCCTGTTGAATCTCCTTCTCTCAGAAATCCCCCAACCTTGAGCCTTTTTGGGAACATGCAAAATAGCACATCCACTATGAACACACATTTCCCAACTACTCCTCTTCAACTATGAGGTGCTGAGAGGGGTTGAGAGTGTGGAGTGGGACAGATAAGTTTCAAGAACTTCGAGTTTAAGACGCAGGTATTATGTGTATCGGAAATGAGGCACCACTTGGCAAGTAGAAGAACAAATACACAGAGCTGTTGAAGTAGCAGTGGTAGAAGTCAACTTGCAAGAAGCCAATACAAACAAAAATGAGGTTGATGGTTTTAAAGAAGCAGCGATATACCATTATTTCCATGGAATTATTGGCTGAAACTCCTTGCAAAACCAAAAGAAGGGGAGCCTCTCCCTCCACAGAGAAAGCAACTCTGAGTGAGTGAAAAAAAAAAACAAACACATCAGAGAGCCGTAAGAGGCATGTTCCTCCAAGAAAGAGAAATTTAAGCAACTTTATGAACTCATTACGGGCATCATTTTTTAATGCTTTTTTTGGTAAATAAGCAAGGTTAGCTCGCTGCTCTTTCAATTTCGTTTTTTTGAGAAATTCTGATAATATAATGGTATTCCAAGCCAAGTGGGGATACAGCATTTTTTTTCTGTTCTTTTTTCTATGCATGTTCCACTTTACTATTTAAATGCACATCGCAACTATTCTCACGATGGGTGCTCCTCTGGTTTGTCACATATTGCAAGTGTTATCGCAGCAGACAAGTCGGCCAGGACATGTTGTAATTGAGACTTGTTGCCTGCTTTGAACTGGAACAAGTGTTGTTTTTGTTTTTCTTTTTTTTTTAAATGAACAATTACATAATCATCTGCCACTGAATCGCATACATTGGAAAAGAAAGACATAATGGAAAGAAATAGGAACAACCAGCAGTACCAAAGCAAACAAAATATAAACACTATGCACACACAGAGAGAGAGAGAGAGAGAGAGAGAGAGAGAGAGAGAGAGAGAGAGAGAGAGAGAGAGGATCACAAGCATATGTGACACAAAACAAAACAAAAAAGCATACGAACAAAAAGACGACATTATATGTTACTATGTTATACCTAATGCCAAACAACCGCAGCTTTGACAGAAATGTGGCTTTCTAATACTTCCAAGATGCACAGCAGATACTACGGGTAGAAGAAGACGAAGTTAACATGTTGCACAACACTCAAAAGAAAATCATATACACTTGACCTTTCATTCTTTGAGTGCTATTCTTAAATGAAAGAGTAGAGAGTAATACAAAGATGTTCATAGTACATGCAACATTCTCCACCGGAGTCAATTGTTTTCATCAATAAGAAGTTCATAGCATTTCCATCTAGAAAGAAAATCAGCATAATCCATGTTGACATAAGATAAGTGTTTCTCTATTTTGTATCGATAATGGAGCTGCACTACATACAAAGTAAGAGATGGCCGACTTTTGCTCATTTGCAACAGTATACAAAGAACTTGGCGAGCAAGATAATGAAGTAAAAAATCTCATCTGCTTCGTGATTTTGTGAAAATCCAAGCCAAACAGTTGACTTATCCACTTTTTTCTCTTGTGCACATTTGCATTTTTTTTTTATTAAAGCTGGTTTCTAGGCTTTTCCAAAAATTTTTGTACGATGTCACACTGCCAGAATAAATGGGGAATGGTCTCATTTTCTGTTTCGCAAAAACTGCATTTTTCAACATTGGTAACTCCCATTCTTTGAAGGGATACATTGTTGCAATGATTCTGTGGTTTATCCTAATTTCAAACGATTCAAGTTTTGCTTCTTGTATTTTACGTGTTCTATGAAAAACAGTGTTCCAGTTTAAATTTATTGTAAATGTGTTATTCCATTTTTGACAGCATTTAGGTACCCATTTTTTTGTCATCATTGAGAATATCATCTCTTTTTGTTCCTTTTGGTATGGACAGGATTATATCAAGCGCTTTTATTTTCTCTTTGGCTTTACTGGACTGAATAGTAATGCCATGTTCCTAAATATATTTCTTCATCACATTTATACATCCCGTATAAGTCAGAAAGTTTGTCTTCACATTATATTTTAGTCTAAATTCTTCGAAGGTAAGAAAGGTACCATTTTCACGCAGCAGATGATGTACTCAATACACGCTTCTGTTGATCCAGTGTTTATAAAAGATGGCTAGGTTTCCCATCTTAATCTTATGATTGTAAAACAGAGGTTCTGCAATAATCTCACCAGCTCTTTCAAAACACATCTTTCGAGAACATTCTTTATATGCTTCAAAATCGGGAGTTTGTGTTATACTCCCTGTTTGGTTAGTATACTTACCATGTCAGACCATAGCATTCAATGGCAGTTAGCACTGAAAGGCCAAATTTTTGTGGCTAATGCAGTAACAAGACTATCATGTGATGGCCACCCTACTTCTGCCAAGGAATAAAAAGCCGGTGCCAACTTCCTGTTCCTCATTCAGCGAGGCATATGCGCAAGGTAACCCTGAAAACCATAGTGCTAGAGGGGAAGGTAAGGTGGGCATTAGTCTGACATGGTAAGTATACTAGCCAAACAGGGAGTGTAATACAAACTCCCCATTTTTGGTGTCATATACTTTACCATGTCAGACCGTAGCAGAATTTAAAGGAACTGGAGGAGGACCGAGTGCCCTAATGGTTCTTGGGGGTTAGAAGGCGGATAAGATATGGCTGCGTTAGCCACAACAAAAGAAATCACTTTAGAACCATCAGCCCTGGTCATGCGGATATCCCTTACATAAAAGTTTACGAAGGGATTTTCCGAACGCCAGTAGGCTGCCTCCAGGAGGTAGCGCAAGGGGACAGAGCACTGGATTGCCTCGGAAGTGGCCAGCGCTCTGACCTCATGGGCCCGAGGAGATACGATGGGGAGATCCTTATACACCTGGGCGTAAGCAGATCTGACCGTCTTGGAAAGCCACCTAGAGATAGTGCCAGCAGAGATGTTTTTATGATGATTGGGGTTGATGGAATGAGGAGACGCCTCTGGAAGAAGCACCTGGGGTGCGAGCGTTCCCAGTAGTATATCAGACACCTAGAAGGGTACAGGTCCATGTCCCCCTGCTTTCCCCTTTTCCCAAGATATCCGCGCGAGTTAGCGGATGATGAGGGAGGGAGAGGCTGTGCTCGGTTCCTGATTCTTAGCCAAGAACTCGGGAAGAAACTTGAGGAGACAGAACCGTCCCTGTGGAAGGCAATGTCTCTGGGGTCCCCACCAAGGGGTTTTCTGAGAGCGTCAAGGACAATGAAGAGGCCCCAAAGGGGGACCCACCTAGAGGACAATGACTACATAGAGCTACCCCTTAGAATCTTAGGAAGTTGCCTAACTGGATATTGAAATGACGATCATGGGGAACAGAGTTATCCGAGCACCAGGAGACCCATCTCACCCAACGGTAATCATAGAGAGACTCCGTGCTGGCTGTGCGAGAGGCCGTAGGTAAGTCCAAAGGTCTTGCGAGGCCCTTGCCACACAGAGTATGTCTAGGATGGACTGGGATCTGTCCGATTGGGAGGGAGGGGCAGATGTTCGCAATTGGGCTGGTACAGAAGCCAAGCATGCAAGCGGAGCATCTAAACAATAATTTAGCCACATTACCCATTTCAAACTTTGTTTAAATCTGACACTTCTGCATTTAACCGATCGATATCTTCGTCCTGACTGAAGAAGGTCATACTGATTTGCAAGGACGTGGGTCTGGTCACACGTAATCTTCTTCGCTTTACAACTAACACGGCACCTATATAGCTCACTCAGACTTTTTTTGTCTCTCACCAACGATTTTTCCTCCCACGTTCACCACTTTCTCAAGCACATTTCTGCTCTTCACAGTCAACCCACCATACCAACACATAAATGAGAAAGTTAGAACAGATTCCAAGAAGCATGAATAAAATGTCCGAAGAATGTCAGTATTCACATGAAATGATCGCAGCTTGCGAAGACAATATAATCTGGTTTGACATTTTTTGTGGACATACTCAACATGGGATTTAAAATTCAGCTATTATCTATAAAAGTTCCTAAATATTTGTATGATTCAACACGTTCTACTTCAGCACCTTTGATAAAAAGTGGTGGTACAGCTTTTGGATTCTTTCTAAAATCAATCAACATTTCTTTCGTTTTTTACATTCAGATCAAGATAGTTATGATCGCACCAGTCAACAAATCTTTGAACCTCCTTGAAGTAAACAGAATCAGAGTTGGAAAGATCTACAAGTGCTGAGTCATCTGAATATTTAATGTACAAAGTTGAATCACTTCCTGAACAATCATTTGTGTACAGAGTAAAAAGCACTGGTGATAAAACAGTACCCTGGGGTGCGCCAGTTGAAATGACTCTGGAAGACGAAACAACACTTTGATATCGAACAGACTGTGTCCTCTGTGTAAGAAAATCAATTATCCAAAGAATGAGCTTGTTACCCACATTTATGTTAATGAGTTTCTTTGCCATCAGATGTGGTTGTATGGTGTTGAATGCTGATGAGAAATCAATAAGAGAATGCGTACAAAGGAGGCAGGTTTTTCGAGGTGTGAAAAAGCATGATGGAGAAGTGTGAGTGTGGCATCATCTGTTGATCTGTTCTGTTGGTATGCGAACTGAAACGGGTCTTGGTACTGTGTAGTATCTTTTAAAACATAACTGAGGAGGACAATTCTTTCAAGACATTTCATTGCAACAGATGTGAGGGCAACTGGTCGGTAATCATTTAACAGCTTGGGTTGCGTTTTTTTTGAAACAGGACATACAGTGGCATTTTTCCATAAAACAGGAATTATACATTCTCTAAGTGTGACCAGGTAAACAAACGACTGTAAACATAGGAGAGCTGAGAAGCACACACCTTCAACAATTTTCCACAGATATTATCAGGGCCCATTGCCTTTCTCACATTTAAACGTTTGAAAAAAAACTGAACATCATTTTCCTCAATCACAACAGAATCACTTCCATCAACATCGTTTTTAACATTGCTTTGGAGTTCTTCCTTCACTTCCTTTAATTCTTTACTAAAATCTTTATCATCAAATCTACAGTAAAAATCGTTCAGCTTTTCTGCAAATTGCTTCTGTTCTTTGCTGTTTTTTTTTGTTACTAATATTTTGGTTTGAACATTTTTCCTGAACCTGATAAAACCTTTATTCCTTTCCATGCATCTCGCATATTTCCATTCTGGAACATGTTTTCAACTTTTCTCTTGTAAGCTCTCTTTGATTCTTCAATCTCCGTTTGCAGTTTCTTTTGTACAACCTTACGATCGCTTTTTTTGCCTGATTGAAAAGCTTTTTTTTTTCTCATTTAGAGTTATTTTCAGAGATTTTGTAACCCAGGTTTGTTGTTGGGAAATATTTTGATAGTTTTAGTAGGTACAATCATGTGTTCACAGAAAGAAATGTAGCTGGAAATAACATCGGTGGCTTCGTTAATGTCAAAACTAGAATTCAAAAACAAATTCCAATCTGTACATTCAAAACAAGCCTGTAATTCATCAACACTTTCTTGTGTCCAACACTGCACTTGCTTTTTAGTGATAGGTTGTGTGTTTTCACTTTTGGTCTGTAAGCTGGCAAGAGATGAATGGCATTGTGATCAGACTGACCAACAGGGGGGAGCTGAACACACTTGTATGCAGATGGTATATTACAGTAGCATAAATCAAGTATTTTATCCTTTCTTGTAAAACATGACACATACTGTGTTTAAAAGAAGGCAGGCTTGAATTGAGGTCACAGTCATTAAAATCTCCGAGGATAAAGCACGGTGCGTCGGGTGACATGGCCTGCAGAGCGTGAACAGAGTCCGTGATTTCTGCAGCTGCACGTACAGTATTTGCGGATGGTGGCACGTAAACAACAGTCATGAAGAGCTGTCCGAACTCACGTGGCAGGTATTTCGGTCGCAGTGACACTGCTAAAAGTTCCACGTCACGCGTACACACTTGACGACGCACTTTAACGTTCTCACTGTTACACCACTTCTCGCTCACGTACATACACACCCCTCCCCCCCTGATTTCTCTGTCACGCGCTTGTCTCTGTCCATTCTCAGTGGCACACACCATCCGTCCAAAGCTAAAATGTCGTCTGCTATTTCTTCTCGCGCTCAGCCAGGTTTCAGAAAAACACAGCACATTCGCATTTCTAAATTCGTTTAAATGACGTACGCTTGCTTGCAGTTCATCAAAATTATTGTTTTGTGAAACTGGTCTGATCGATCGGACGTTGGCTAAAACGATTGACGGGAGGGGGGTGAGTCGGTGAGAGACCTGGGGTTGGAAGTGGAGGAGGGCAAGCCTGACTGCTTCCAATTCCAGGACGTTGATATGGGGATGAGCTGTCTCTGAACCCCACACTCCGGATGCATGAAGGGTCTCCAAGCGGGTGCCCCAACCCGAGTTGGAATCTGTGTAGAGTTCCAGAAGTTGGGTTGGGAGGGAGATGGGAACCCCAGGGTAGGGTGAAGGTTCAAGCCACTTGTCCATGGCCCACTGAAACCAAGGGCCCAGGGGAGTGGACCGATCCCAGAGGTCGGAGGTTTGAGACCACTGACGACGGCACTCCCTTTAAAGTTGGCGCTTGGGGATCCTGCCTTGGGGATGAGGGACGAGAGGGACTCCATCATCCGTAGGAGGGAGGTAAAGGTTCTGATAGGGGTGTGGGTGGATAGGCGGAGGTCCAAAATGCAGGTGGACCTCTCTGGCGTCGGGGAGACCATCATGGAGAGTGCAACGAATCTCATACCCAGAACGGAGAATTGTTGACTGGTGTTTAGGTTTGCACTGTTGGGGTTGGTGACAAATCCTAGCTTGGAACAAGACGCGCAGGAGTTGGTTGGTGTGGGATTGACACCGGGCCCGGGAGGGAGCCAAAATGAGCCAGTTGTCGAGGTACACCAGGAGACATATGTCTCCTGTGTTGCCAGGGAGGCCATCTCCCTGACCACCTTTGTGAAAAGGAAGGGGGCCAGGGAGAGGCCGTAAGGAAACGCCTTGAACTGGAACACAGGATCCTGCCAGACGAACTGTAGGAATCGTCTGTGAAATGGGTGTATAAGAATCTTAAAAAGCATCCTTCAGATCTATCAGGGTTGCCCAGTCCTGGTAGTAGATGGAGTCTCTGAACTGAGTCGGACTGTCCATCGGGAACTAGGTGGCTTGGGGATGACATGGAGGTTGGGCAGGGGAGGTATGGCTGGGTGAGGGAGGGGGAAAAACGCATCAGAGGAGGGCGTTCGTGGGCCCAAGGCAGACGGAACCCCTCCTCTAGGACCGCTAGTATCCATGGGTTTGAGGCCCATACGTCTGCACTGGTGGGCATGTCGGGATAGGCTGCCCGCCAGAGGGGTCGAGGGACAGGGTTCAAAGGGACCCTGGAGAGGAGGCGGTGGTGGGAAGGGTGATTGAGTGGTAGCGGTCTTAGTTCTCCCTGCTCCAGCTCCCACATAGGAGGGTCCTCCAGTCAGCTCTTGGGCTGTCCTGAAGGCCAAAACGGAAATTGTGCTTGGGAAGGTTTGTGATAGGCCGAGAGTGGGGAACAGAGGTTTGGGTGGGCCGTGCGGTGCAGGATGGGGCCTGCTTCCGATAAGGTTGGGGTTTGGCGAGGTGAGGGGGAGGAACGAAAAAAGGGTCTGGGAGGGCCAGGCTGCAGAGGGGGGGGTTAGGCCTGGCTGCGTGTAAGGCTGCTTCTTTACGCTCTTCAAATGAATATGCGATAAAGGCAGCCGAATAGTCGCCGAAGAGCGACTGCTGCTGACCTGGAATGCACCGCAGGGCCGCCAGGGTTCCCACTTCCTCAAGGGCAAAAAAATTCAAGGGTTTTTCCAAGGGTTTCTAAAGGGGATATTTTAATTTTTAAGGGGCAAATTTAGCCGTACAATTAAAAAAAAAAGAGAGTGAATAATTACCTTACACATGTAATCCAGCCATGATGATAAGGTGATTACACTTCTTAGTCCTTTCCATGCTCAATATCGTATACAAAAAATAAAAAATGAAGTTTTTATACAGAAATTGAGAAGTAAGAAAAAGAAAACTTTCAATCTGCTTTCCGGACCAGTATCTGACAAGGATGTCCAGCTACTTCTGTTTCAAGTCCTTATTCAATGATTCGTCAAAAAGCATGACATATTCATTAATTCTCTACCAGCAGCTGCAGCGGAGGCCCCCCTCTCTGGCACATTTCAGGAGGGAGCTCAGCAAACTTTACTTTTAAAATACAGCCACTGTACGTGTTGTCGTGTGAAAGTGTGTGTGTGAATGGTTGGCGGGTCTGGACTAGCCTAATGCTTGTTCTGGGGCACCTGAGATAGGGAGCTGGGTAACCCCTCTTGAAAAGGTGAACGTGGGTTGCCTTCCTGCAGCTACACACTTCGCTGTTTTTTTGTTGTGTGTGTATGTGTGAGTGTGTGTGTGTAGGCTAGCTGGTAGGTAAGTTGGGCGGGGAGGGGGTGGGGTGTGGTATGAATGCTGTCTTTTAAACAAGAAAGTAGGATTTTTTTTTTTTTAACAAATGCACACACCCGAGTCACTTAAAGTCTATGGAGATGACGTGATGACTGATTTGAAGATTCAGTCTGTGATTTCACTCTTTTTTCAGTTCTGACAGAAAAAAGAAAGGCAATGCCAAAAGTTGCAAGATATCTACTTTTGGTTTCCCCACACCGATAGTTCGTCGCAATTGAGGAATATGGAAACATTGCTGCAAACAGTTTTGCGTTGTCTTAGCAGATCGGAAACTGTAATGGTTGTTGATGGCATGAATCGTCCACAACACTTCAGCTTTCAACATATCTGTCCCATTTGCTGGTATTGTGGATTGGTTGACGATTCTTACTGAGAAAGGGTCCGACCTGACGTTATGATTTGATGATTGCCAAACGAAGTCCGTATGACTAATGATCGGCCTACTCGGTTTTCCAATTCCACGTATTTTTTCCTCTTTCCATGACTTGCGACCGCTGATTTGCCCACTGTCCCGAACATCAACGGTCTTTTTGCACACTTTACAGAAAAATGCATTTTTGTTGTGTCTGCATTCGGTGATCCAGCTTCGATATTCTTCTTCTGTAACCACAACCGATCAAATGCGCAATTTCCCTTAGGCATGATGACAGACGCCAACAGTACTGGACTTCGCCGAAGATGAGGGAGCATGGCACTCTTTGTTGGAAGTCTAACTGCACATGCGCAAACGATAACCAACTATTGAATTGCTTCCCTTTGCTTGAAAGCAGACGACACGCAAAACAATTCGAGAGGCGAAAATTGATGTCCGAAGTCTGGTTCACGTTCGTTCTCCGATTCGTCTTCAAATGCTACGGTCAGTTTTGGTCCGAAAAACGATTCTCAGGGGGATTTCAAGGGATGGTAGGGATATCTGCAGTTTTCAAGGGCCTTTTTGACCCAGTTGAAATTTAAGGGTTTTCAAGGGTCTTCAAGGGGCGTACAAACCCTGCTGGCTGCGCTGTCCGCTGCAGCCGAAGGTGATGTGAGCTCCTGTTGACCAGGATTCGCATCATGGTGTCCCTGAAGAACTGTAAGTCAGTCTCAGAGTGTGTCTCTGAGACCTAAGCGTCTGAAGACACGGAGACTGAGTCGTCCTCCTCCAGCCAGATCTCCTCCACACGCTACGTGAGCATGTCAAAAATATATGACCAGCAGTGATGTGTTGGATCCCCGATCTGGCTATGCGGCCCCATTCTATTAGGGTCTTGAGTGAGATTGAAGTGGCAGTGGGAGGAACCGAATAGGGAATCAACCTGCGGTCGGCAGGAGAAATGGCAATTTCCCTGGCCGCAGGGTAGTCCTAGGCAAACAGGGAGGAGATATGGGGCCATCGGAGGGTCCCTGAGAAACGTGCCTACAGGGGCCGCCTCTGGGGCCAAGATGGATTACTTCCCTGGAAGAGGGACAACCTGCGCACCCCTGGATAGAGCTGCCGGACACTCACAAATGGAAGACAGGATCCGAGGGATGACTAGTCTGGCACGAGCACGCTTGGCTGGGGTGGCCGGAGCGGATTTTGACACTGAAAGGAACTTGTCCGAGGGTGGGGACTCCCTCAAGACAAGATCAGGGCGCCACTGCTCAATAGCAGACAGATCACAAGATGAGGAGGAGACTTCCTCAACCTCATCCTCAAGATCGGGAGTGTCAGTTCCTGGAGAGGCTGCGAAAAAACGTCTAGTGGAGGCAAAGATAGGGATGCGCGAGGGTCCCGCCCTAGCTGGGGAGTAGTACGACGCAAGGGCAGGTCCCTGGTGGCTCCATGATCGGCGACCGGACTAAGGGAGGGAAGTCTGTCCTGCCGATCAGACAGTGCCTGAGAGGGAGGCGGACCAAGGTCAAACCAGCTTGAGGGGGCTGATGCCACAGGCGACCAAGGAGCTGATGCAGGTCCGCTCGAAACCACTGGTTCCTCTGAGGGGCATAGACCCACTGGTCTCCATGGAGAAAAATAGGCTGTGGCGGCCTGGGGGCAGAATTTCCATGGGGGCCAGGGTAACCTGAAACACTGGGTGGGGGTGTGGGTGGGGGGTGTGGGGGGTGGGGTTGCGAGAGAGCATGTTGTCTCGCGCACCCTACCCGAGAGTGCACTGCCGCATACACCTCCCCCCTGGTGGGATCCGTATAAGACCCCTGTGGATAAGAGGGGAGCAGTGGAGGGCACAGCAACTGAGCCCCCTATCCGCCTGTTTACGGGTTGGTGTGGCTGCGGTAGCATGGTCACACCAAGGTCCGGATCGGACAGGTTACCCCTGGTCCCGCTGGTAGACCGTGGACGCTGCCCAAGTGGGGAACGGAATAAGTCCACTCCCCAACGTCCTCTACCCCTAGGGGAAATGTTGACAATCAATCGGGGTACATCGAATGCCGGGGGTCCATGACACAGGTCTGGGCGTGGCTGTGCCCTGTAGCTGCGACCCAGAGTTATGTTCAGTGTGAAACCAGGGAGAGAACATAACTCCGCCACCGAAGGAAGGATGCTCCTCGTGCACTAGTGGTGGCTGCACTTGTGTGCACGATGGGGGAGAGCGCCATGCGCCTGCATGCTATTAGTGGGGGGGGAGCTAATAGCAGCAGTCTCACTGAGGCGAGTGACGGGTGCTGATTCTATAGCCATCCCGTCACCTGTGCTGGTGCGTGCCTCAGTAAAAAAAATCCCAGGGACTGAAGGTCACGTGATGCGGCATGATAGGGAAAGAAGACGGGGGGGCCAAGCGTCGAAAATTCACACCGGTCACCCGCGTCTTTGTGTGTCTCACTGTGCGTGCGAAGTGAAGAAGGCAAGCCAGCATTAGGTAAAATGGGGAGAGAAGAAGAATTTGAGTGCGAATCCTTAAAACGGGCCTTCCCTTTCTGGGGAGCCTTGCCTTTAATTTTACGTGGGATGATAAAAGAAAGGCACTTTGTAATGGTGGCAGCTTGCCTTTTGCCCTTTGAACGCAGTGATCATGCATCCCGCCGGTTGGTTTGAGGAGGTATCAAAATGACAGTCCTGTGTCTTCTCCGTGGAACCCCCCTCTACACCGGTTGTACGTTCTTCTGAAGAAAGAACAGCTTGTTCCATGGAATCGGTATGCAGGTCCTCTGGGGCAAAGAGCAACTTATGCAGAGAGATGTGCTCAACCCGTCGTTACCCTTCACCATTTTAGACTATGGTAGCGGAACAAACACGGAGCAATGGACCACAAAGTGGAGACAAGCTGATGGATCGAGAGATCGGCAGGAAAACTCGATCGGCCTTAAGATAATTAAAATAACTAATGTGCAAGAGGAAACCTCCAGCACAACTAAACCTAGGCACAATTAGAAAGTGGACGACCACGAGGTGAGGCAAGATGGCAGATCAAGCGACCGGGAGGAGTACTCGATCGCCGAAAGCTACAAAATAAAATAATAAAACGCTATGCATAAGCCTCATGCAACCATAGTACCAGGGTTTAGCATAAGCCACAACAGAACAAGTAAAGAAGGCAAACACAGGCAATCTTACAAAAAAGAAGTATAGGTGAGACAGAGCAAGAAAACCTGTCCTTGTCAGGTGGAAGGCCGAAGCTGAATGAGGAACAGGAAGTTGGCACCAGCTTTCTTCTTGACGGAAGTAGGGTGGGGCGTCACATAATAGTCTTATTTTTGCATTAGCCACAAAGATTTCGGCCTTTCAGAGCTAACTAACTGCCGTTGAATGCTACGGTCTGACATGGTAAAGTATATGACGCCAAATGTATGTTTCAAGAAGCAATTTACATTGACAGTCATTGCAAAAGATGCCCCATATATGCTGTCACGGATGGCCTTTTCTGCTCTGCTTTGAACGCAGGATGTGGTTGTGTGTGTGCTGCAGGACACTCGGACTTCGATGTATTCAGATAGCAAGGATGCTGATCCCTTTCCAGTTTTCTCTGGTTGGCAGCACTCTTGCGGGTTTGTTCTATTTTTCTAAGCTTGCCATTGCTGTTTAGCTCGTTGTTGGTCCAGTCTTTGGTTTCACCTTATTTTCAGTGTCGTGTTGTGTCAGGTACCATTTTCAGAGTGCCATTTCCTTGGTGGTTTTTATTTGGAACCGAACACTGTTTGTTTCGGCTGGGGAGAATGCGTAGCCTTTCCAGGTTTTATCCTTGGCTTGTTCGCTCTGTCAGAGGCCAGTCAGTCCATGCCATCCGTAACTTGTTCAATTTCATCACCCCTCCAACCTAGCTGGGGCCTGTAGGCTGCGTGAATGTTTGGGCTATGTGTGTGTCACATGCTTTTTTGTTTATGTCGACCATTTTCTTTTTGAGTCGTGTTCATGCTTGTGTTGAGGGAGCGATCTTTTTGTTCTGTCCTGTGAGTACTGTACTTGTTAGATCCCAGTCCAGACTCAGGGTCACCTTCCCTAGCCTCGTGGCTGTATTGCCCTTCGCCGGGCAGTGTTTTTGTCAGTCTGTTCAGTTGGCAGTGGTGTTTGCCATCGGCTTGGCCTACCTTCGCTGGTACGGGCCAGGGGGTGGTTTTCCTCCTCCTTCTTCGTTTTCGTCCTGCACAGGCTGTGTGGTAATGTACTGGTTTAGTGTTTGGTTTGTTGCATTTTCCTTTCCTCTGTTTGCTGTTTGTCCCCCTCATGGTAGATGGCGGAAGTGAAATTTAGAGAAGGGGAAATCGTTAGGCTATGTGTAAAATTCAGTTTGCTTCATTCAGAATTATATTATAAGCAACAGTTTCTGCTTACTCTTTTCAAGCCGTTGTTTGAGGGTGGATTACTTACGACGTCAGGTAGCTCTCACTTGCCGCAAGTCTTGTTTGAAATGGCGGCCAAACTTTATTTCACATTCCAAGTTTTGTTCGCCCATTTTATACCTCTGTTGCTGTGTGTGTGTGGTTTTTTTTTTTCAGTGCTTTCTTTGACTGTAGCTGTGGTGAGGCCTTTAACTGGTTCTGGGGTGTGGCAAGCAAATCGTCCGGAAGGTTCCTGTAGAGATATACGCATTTTTCTTGTTGCGTGGTAAATCCACAATTTTCTGTGTTGAGCATGCGGGGCGCAAATTGGCAGGAAGCAGTCTGTCTTACTAATCTGGGTGTAGGATCCGCCCTACCTTGTTGTACCCTTCTTTGCCGTCCTGCTCCTCTGTTTGTTTTTCCCCGCCTTGTTTTCCCGAGTGTGCCATAATGGGGCAGTCAGTCGAGGAAGGGGGGTGGTATACTAAATTAGTTACGCACTTTATTAATTGATAATGTTTTGACTGGTTTCACTTAAAGTAAAGATTTAGTCATATTGAAGCCTGTTGAAATGTTATTGTTGCATTGCAATTCCTCAACATTTGAGTCAAAGTAATTCTGACAATTTTTTCCTTGTTTGAAATCCAGTTAAAGCTGGAACTGTTTTTGCTGGTGTCGATGTCAAGGAAGGGGTAAAGGAAGAAAACATAATCCTTTAATATTTGACTCTGTTGTTTTCTTTCCTTCTTTTCAACCTTTTTTGTTTTAGCAGTCACTACATAAAATGTAAACTGTGTAACAGTAAAGTTCATTTATTCCTCATGATTGTTAGGGAATTAAATTGTATTCCATGTCGTCACTGTAATGAATCATAACTCACTGGTACTCACAGATGTGTAAAGATGTAGTATGCATGTACTTTATGCTGACAGACACTCGACATGCATGCACTGCAGTCACCCATGACTCATGAACCCCAACATATTGTGAGCTGTCCCGTGTCATATTCGGAACTCCGTGTTTACAGAGCTTTCGAGCGTGACAAGTTTTGAGCACACCAAGCTGTGAGCTGTCCAGTCTGCGCGTTTGGTGCTGTCCAGTTAGGGCCCACAACTTGGCCTGTGAAGACCCCTCAGACTTCAGCACATCATCCCGGTGGGGATCGACCTACCCGAGTTTGTCGCTGGCTTGGGCTGTCAGGGGTTCTGTTTAGGCACCAGGGACATAAACTGAAAGATCATGTGTTCATGTCTATGTCATGACTGTTGTCTGTCTCTGTCATGTGTCCTGTTGGTATGTGCATGTGCATGCCTATAAGCCTATTATATTCATAGTATCTACCAGGTATTCATTGTAGTATGTCACCTTGACCTGTTGAGGTCTAAGGACGGGCTGCGTGCGTGCCATATAGTATAGTTTTCCCCTTTTTTTGAGAGTGTGAGTGATTTTGCAGGTCCTGTTTTGATTATAGGAATTGTCCCTCCCTTTTTCCTCCTTTGGGTGGTTTCGGGGTTGTCTAGGATAGGTTTAAGGCTGGGGAGAGGTTTAGTCGGGCTCCCTTTACAAAAATTTTTTCTTTTTCTTTTCTCTTCATCTTGCATTCCTGTAGGGTAGTACAGCAGAGGGGAACTTTCTCTTCTTTCCTTTCTCTCAAATACTTCTATTTTGCTGGCATCTGTCTTTCTTTTCTTCTGTACAGCCTTATCCCCCATAGTGTGTTAATGTTTATACATGATTTTATGTCATTCAATTAAAAAGGCGTCCTTGTTTATACTTTTCCTGCCTCCATGTGTTGTGTTGTGTGTGGCGACGGTTGGATCCTTGCCCTCCTCAGAACCCTGTCCCTTGTGACATATGCCAATGTTATCTACAACAAGGAATACAGCAGATACAATACCTTTCCACGTTTGTGTATTCTGTATCAGTTTGCGTATCCAAATTAGTTTTAGGCCGCTTATAAACTTTTTGATATCAAGTAGGCCTAGTCCTCCTTTTTTTACACTCTTCATTACCGTTTTTCTACTGATTCTGTCCCATTTTCTTTTCCAGATGAATCTGAAGCACATACTTTGCAAACTGTTTATAAAGTCATCTGGCAGATTTGGCAAGAGTAACCATATTTGTATTACTTTTGAAAGGATTAAACTTTTCAAAACAGCGATTCTACGTAGTGGAGTTGTAGACCTCTTAATCCAAATGTTAAACAGCCTTTTTATTTTCTGAAACTTTTCATTATAATTCATTTCCTCACAGTCATCTACGTGCACCAAAAATCATATGCCTAAAATTTTTAATTTTGGTGGATTCCAACTGATCTTCGAATGTGGAAAATGTTTTACTGTCAACCTTTTCTTACTACCTAATCATACCGCTTGTGTTTTGTTATCATTCATACATAAACCAGATTTACAGCTAAGTAAATACTCTGATTGTTTCAGTGATTGCTTTAAAAGACGTTGCATCACCCCTGGTCATCATCTGAGTATCATCTGCGAATTGAGCTATTTTACGCTCATTATCACTTATTTTTTATACTTTTAATCAATATATTTTCTCTTATCATAGTAGCAAGTATTTCTATGCAGATTGAAAACAGATATGGTGAAACAGGGTCACCTTGCCTACACCCTTTCTCAACTTTAAACCATGATCAACAATGACCATTTACAATGATTGTGGATTAATATTTCTATAAACAGCGATATCCACTGGCATATAGTTGGATCACATCTGAAAGCTTTCAAGGGTTTCATCATAAAATTCCAGTCTAATGTGTCAAACGCTTTCTCAAAATCAATACACAGCAACGATCCAGGACGATTTGTAACGTTTAGATAGTGAATAAAGTTGTTAGTAAGTCTTATGTTATCGCCAATATATCCACCTGTCATGAACCCTGTTTGATCTTCATTTATGATCTTGGGAAGTACATTTTCAAGTCTACTGGCTATGCACAATGACCCTATCTTGTATACAACATTCAGTAATGTAACTGGTCTCTAATTTTGAATGTATTCCTGAGGCTTATCACCTTTGGCAGACAATGATTATGCCTTCTCTCTGAGGAGATGATAATTCTCCCTGTCTAAAGCCATCTTTTAATGAACGAACAACAAAAAATTCCTATCAAGAAAAACTTTTTAAATTCTGATCTAAAGCCTGGGCTTTTATTGCTTTTCATGTTTTTCTGAGAGCATGAAACTTCTTTCTAAGGTGATGATTTCTCCTTCTATGTTCTTCGATTCTTCGTATGATAAAGTTGGAAAATCTTTCATCATGTCAGTGATTTCACAATTTTTAACATTTCTCTTTCGATATAGATTTCATAAAAAGACTTAGCTTCATTCGTTATTTCATTTTGACTGTTTCTCTCACTTTGTGTTATTATTCTTTTCATGTATTTGCTTACGTAGTGCCTTTTTTCTACATTACATAGAAGCTTAGATACTTTCTCACCTTCAGCAATCCATCTAGCTCTCGAACGCTATAAAACTCCATCAATTTTTTTTTTTCAATTTCCACTAACCTGCTTTATATTTTTCCAAACTGCATTGATCTTCTTCAGTTTGGGGATTTTTTTCTATAACTCTTCAATGCTTTCTTCTAGTTGCTTCTCCGTTTTTCTTCCTTCTGTTTCTTTGCTAAGGAAAATGCTATTGTTTTAGATCTCACTTTCATAAGCAAAACATCTAGAAAGAGCTGGTCTCCTACCGTAAATTGTATCTGATTTCTAGGAATATCATTTCTTCTTCTATTTTTTTTTTTTTTTTTTTTTGCTGTCCCAACCTCTGCACCACCTCAGAGGCAGTGCACCCATGCCGCTCATTCCGACACCCCATCCACAGCCACAGCCCGGTCAGCCCCACCGCAGCCCCAGCACCGGCAATCCACAGGGAGCAGTCACTGTCAAGTCATCAAGAGGCAACCCACCGGAGGAGACACTGCACTGCTGCCAAGTCACTTCAGTGGTGTGTTCAGTGGTGCCTGTTCTGATCTAATATACGCAGACACCACCTACTAAGCCCCCTACTGACAACAATAACTGCTTAGTCGCAGAGCCGGTGTGAGTGAGCTCTCCCTCTGGAGGGGCACCACCACGTCCGTCCCAACGACAGCCCCCATGGACTTGCCAATACCGGTGACCCCGACAGAACCAAACCAAGGCCACAGACGTGGAGAGGACATCGAAACTGAGGTCACCATGAGGGCAGGGCATGAAGGGTCACAGAATCTGAGACATTTTTTTATGCTGATCGATGAGAATGGGGATGATGATTAAGATGATGCTACGGAATTCCATTTTCGGTCTGAGACTACATGACAGGGCTGTACTCTATGCTTCCTTTCATAATATATCCCAGCATCAACCAGGCCCGAGAGATACAGGCACCTGCAGTGTTGGTCAGGAAATTTGAGCAACTCTCAGAGAAATGCATCCATTAAGTGGATGAAACTCGACTGTGTGGTCCCAGTCTTCCCAACTGAGTCTGCAGCAAACTCAACTCTGGGTAGGAGCCGGCAAGGGCAGAAAAATCCACATGACTCTGATGGGATTCGAACCCATGACCTCCCAGTTGGGAGTCCATGACGCTAACCACTTCGCCAAGGCGGCTGGTATTTCTTCTTCTATTTCTTTTAGATAAATTAAGTCCTCTAGAAGAGAACTGTTAAATTTCCAAAAACTGTTTCTTTAACATCTTCTCCAAAAGATGATTTCAAGACAATCACTAGCCAATCTGAATGGCAGCATCTTCAACATATTGTATAATTGTTTCTGAAACAAACAAAAAAAAAATCAAGTCGGCTTTGTTGGAGTGGATTTGTTCTTTGCCAGTAAATCTGCTTTCTGCATTTAAATCTCTCCGTATGTCTGTTAGCTCTAAATTTAACATCAATTCTCCACTCTTCTTTAGCATTTTTATTGTTCACCTGTTATAATTATCATAATCTAAAGTTGGGTTCATTACTAAATTCCAATCACTACCTATAACTGTATTCATATGACCTGGGGATACAGCATTTGTTTGGATAGGTAAGTATGAGAAAAAAACACACACAGCACCATGTTAAACAGGCATAAAAGTTGGTACTCTGCCAGTCACTACAAGTAGAAACAAAGATGATTTACACACCTTGACACTGACAGTTTACATGGAACCAGAAATTCCATCAGGTCATCACCAAGGTTGGCAAGGGGCACCACTCATCTTGGTGGGATAAGGAAAGACAGCTGTAAAGAGGTGTGTGTGGACAGTTCAACCCTGTTTTTTTTTTTTTTTTTTGACATGATATCGCCTCAAAGCCAGACGCACAGGCACTTGCTTGGATACTATGAGAAAAAGGAATTGTTCTCCTAAAAGTAATTTTTTTTTATATACTTACCGGCCTACACACCAAGACTCCCACCTCCCCACTGTGTGAAGAAAGGTGGGGAAAAACTGAGCTATTCAGTGCTGGAAATGACTTACTTTGCAAAGGAGAACAGGCTAAATAGAAGAGTGGAGAAAACCGAACTATTCAGCACTGGAAATGACTTACTTGGCAAGGAGAACAAGCTCAATAGAAGTCTCAGGTTTGAAGTAACTCCCCTCTAATTTTGGGAGAATCCTGAATATTCAGGCATGAACCATGCCAACAGGAATCAGACACCTGTTTGCACAGGTCATTACATCTAAAAACAACTTTTAGTACAAAATTCTTTTTAAAATCTAGAAGAAAACAGTAATTCACTAATCAGGATCAGACTTTGTAACAAAAAAAAAAAAAAAATCAAAATTGGCACTCTGGTGCATCTGTGCATACACTGCAGAATGGATCTTGCCTAAGCAAACCATGCGAGTTCTTACCCAGATAGCAGAGAGCCAGGCCTAATGCCATGTAGCGGGAGTAGGTGTCCTTAAGGTCAGCTTCTGACCTCTCCATCATGGTCTGCAGAATGGTAGAGGTCACTTCCCCATTACAGCTCCCCACAGCAATCATGCCACAGGCTAATGATGCCATGCCAATCACCTGCATCATGCCATACACATACCATCTGTATTATGCCATAGGTCAATTATCACAAAAAAGATGGACAGACATCTATCCTTGTCACATGGATGTTGGATCAGACCTTTGATAGCAACTTCAGCATGTAGCCATTTGAGTAACTGATTTGTATTTTCCTTCTAATTTTGTAAAAAGAAGCAACTGACCAATGGTAGTCAAAATCCTACTTAGCGTCAAAAGGACCATGCCAACTGGGACACCAACAGAAGATTTATTAAGAAAGCTCCTTCATATTGTGTACCTGACCAGACAACAAACAGGATTTCAAGAAGAAGAAAAAAATTTTTTTAATGCCTACCTGTCTTGATATTTCGTTATTCTATCTCCTATTACTGACACCAGAAACTCCAGACCTAGCAGTAAACATAAACTCAAGATCTAAAAGTTAAGGTTAAAAAAATATATACCAAGACAAGGAATCAAGTGACACACAGCCAGACAAACATTACTAATTCAAAACAGTCAATGTTAATTCATGTATAATTTTGTTTGTGTAGAAAACCCACTGTTACCTATGAACATAAAGTTTTTCTCACTTTGCACAATCAACTGAAGGTAAAATATGGCCATATAATTTTCAATGATGCAGACAATGATACAGCAAAAACATGTACATTGGCTCCCAAGGTAAATTACACAAAATTTTCACATTTACAGGAAAACAGTTACCTGTCCAAACAAATACCTTATCCCTGTTCGCATATAATCAGGATCCTCAAAAAACAAAATTGGGAGAGCTGGGAACTAACATCACCTCATACCAAGTTAGGCAGTAAGAGTGATTATCCTTAGTTCACTTCATGAATATGGAGACTATATGCTCAATATCTATATCTTTCCCCCAAAGCGGAGTGGTAGGATGATGTCAAAGTAGCATACCAGAGAACTTATTTCAATAGTGAAATTCCTTTTTCCTTCATACTTACCTGTTCAAATAAATGCCAAAGTATCAAAAAGGATAACGAGAAGCATGCTCACTGAAGAGGGAGACACTGATCTCTCTAAACTGTCTCTGCACAGTTCCCCAAACCTAGAACTCTGTGTGAAAAGCCACCATGGGCCCTGAGCAAACAGTCTCCCAAGCTTAGTCTGGGGTTGAAATGATCAATCTTCAATCTCCCTCAGAATGTGAAATCTGGAAAAGAAGAATGGGGGAAACTGGATCCTACAGATTTCCCTGGTAATCATAAATTTGAATGGACTGCTACATCGTTCCTAACCAATTCTCATATGAGTTGCAAGGCTCGAAGGGGGACCATCCAGTACAAGAGAAGCAAGTCTAGGTTGTCAGCTCAAGGGCACTGCCTGTGACAGGAAGAGCAGACGTGTGGCTCTAAATCCATAGCAGAAGGCTTTGAGAACAAGGAGAGAAACTTCACAGTGTATGATGATGAGCTGAATGCTGGAGAGAGGCATTTATAGAGCACAACTTGTGGACATTTTCTGATTGAATTCTCCTTGGTGAAGGAAGACAAAGGTCTTCATTTCCAGGCAAAAGGGGCCACTTCAGATGATCCATGAGCGCTGAAAGAACTAAACACCAAAAAACGAAGAACAAAGATGGGACATGTTCCCTTGCCAAAGAAAAGAAGAAAACTGAATTATAGTCCAAGTATTTGACATGAACGCACTATGGGTGATCACTCTGCTGGCCTAACCAGTTATAGATGCCTGGTTAGCTCCCAGCTTCTCCCATTTTTTTTTTTAAGATCCTGACAATATGGCAATATTCTGTGCCAAGTTGAGATAAGGGATAAGGCATTTGTTTGATCAGGTCTGGATGAGAAAAAAAAAAGCACACACACACACACATATTTTTACTAGCATTTTGATAAAACTTCATATTTAGATCAAAATAATAAGATGACAAACGGACTTAACTTTAACAATAGCAAAGCATCAAACATACAAGTAAATCCACACAGACTGGAAACGTTGTCAGCCACAATGGCCATACCTCCATATTGGACTTGGAGTCTCCCAGGACAGGCAGTATGAGACCAAGAACATCTTCACGGTTGGACCCAGCATATGCCAGCCCAAGGCTACATTGATGTCAACAGAAAAACAAAAGTCTATTGGGTTTCCTTTGTTTAATGATGAAAATCATGACATTATCTCTCTATGCAAGTGTGTCTGTCTATGTGCATCTCAGTGTGTGTGTGTGTGTGTGTGTGTGTGTGTGTGTGTGTGTGTGTGTGTGTGTGTGTGTGTGTGTAAAGCCACAACCTAAAATCTGAGAATAGACTAACTTCAGTCAGTGTGTTTTGCTATCCTGCCAACTACTTTTTCTCCTATTACTGACTGATCCTAATGACATTTACAGCAACAAATTACCACACAGATGAAACAGTACCCTGAAATTGCCCCAATCCTCATGATGTTGCTGCTGTGTGTGACGTAGTCGGTTAACAGGGCCAGCGCAGGATCACACTCATTTCTCACTCCTGTATTCACAATGCCACACGCCAAAAGAGCTCCAGCCTGAGAAACAAACAAGATGCAAAGCATATAAACGCTTACTCACAGTTTATCCTGAATACGCGTGAGATATTCCATAAAGAGGAAAAACTGTCTTGGGCTGTTGTAACCATTAGTAATGGCTATTCTGGTAAACATCCACTATCATCTGTGACCTATAATGAACATACTTACAAATTTTCAGAAAGGTCGGCCAAGAACTTTCTGAGATTTTCCATTAAGAAGAAACCATTATGGGCAATTAGTAACGGCTATAACGGTAAGCTTAAACATGGGCATCATCTGTGACCCATAATGAACATACCTACAAATTTTCTGAAAGATAAGCCCAGTAGTTTTGTCTGGAGCGAGTGGAACACATTTTGATCACGGACGAACTGATGGACACACACCGACCAATACAGACAGCATTTCTTCGTTCCCATTCTAAAGTACTCCCTGTTCTATAAGAACTGGGAGTGCAAAAACACCCACAGGTCAACAATCAACCAGAGTCACTGATTCCCCCCCCCCCCCCCCCTCAATGGAATCATTATAATAATGCCACATCATTTCACCTATGACAATGATCAGCATCCCACAGTACCTTTTATTCTCAGTTATGACAATGATCATCATCCTTCAGTCATTGACCATTTCCTTTATACTGTTATTATTGTACCAATGCCACTGCATTATTCCAGTTACCACAATGATCACCCTACAGCACTGTTGTTATCAAATGGTCGTCATCCATCAGTTTTGTTTTTCTTTTTTGTGTATGTGCATATGTATGTGTGTGTGTGTGTGTGTGTGTGTGTGTGTGTGTGTGTGTGTGTGTGAGAAGTGTGTGCGTGTACGTGTGTGTGACGTTGTTGTTATTGGCATGTCAACACTTTTCCCACCGATCATTTCCATTTATTTCCTTTCCAACCAGTATTATTATACTGTTAACCTAATATCAACACTATTTCAATTCCCACAGTTAGTCTCATTATGATCATAATTCACCCAGAATATGGTTTACATATATATTTTTCTCCCCTTTTTTTGTGTGTGAGAGCGGATGTCCCCCCCCCCCCCCCCCCCCCCCCCAGGATCATAATTTACCCACAATACTGTTTCCATATATATTTTTCTCCCCCTTTTTTGTGTGTGTGAGCAGGGTGTTCCCCCCCCCCCCCCCCCCCCCCCCCCCCCCCCCCATGGTACACCATTTCTCATTGATCATTTCTATCTCTTCTCAACCAACATGATCATATTAATGTCAACACATTATTTCACCTGCTACAGTGAACACCATCCCACACAGTACTGTTTACTTTTTCAACAACACTATTTGCATGAATCTGCCCCCCCCCCCCCCCCCCCACCCCCACCCCCAAACCCACAAATGTGGGGTGGAGAGATATGAGCTCTCCCTCTCTCTCCCCCCCTCCCCACTGCCCTCCACCCCCCCCCTCCCCTTCCCCAATGATACCTTATCACCCATTGATCATTTCCATTCCCTTCCAATCAATCTGAGTATTACCAACACTCCCACATACAACTACCAACACATAACTACTATCATCACAATCACCACCCATTAAAGTCATTTATTCATTTATATTTTATCTTTTTTTTCATATATTTTCTTTTTTCATTATTACTATTTGTAGTTTTTTTAAATTTCATATTATTTCATTTTACTATTTATTTTTTTGCCCCACTAAGCACTATTATCAATCCACCATAACCACAACCGTCACTAATATATCATACCATTCTACAAAACAAGCTACAATCCCCACTGTTCCCTCCTCCCCTCTCCCTCCCCCCCTCTCACTATTTCCTCTCCCATGATCCCCTCCTGGGTGGCCTCGTTTCCATCCAGCGGCCATTTTGAACGTGCGCCGAACATGAGAAGTGGTTTCTCGTTCTTCGTTTTCTTTGTCCTAAATGTTATTAGTCTTTGCCTGAAGAAGACCCAAGAGGTAGAAATGCATTGTCTTGTCCTGTATTTTGTCTATGTCCTTAGCGGTAACTAACCCCTCCCTTTCTAAATTTTAATCAACCAGAGGACAGTATGAGAGAGCCATCCCCTCTTTAAAAATAACAAACAAACAAAAATCTAACCTCAGAAATGAGGGAAATAGCACAGGATGCTTTGTTCATGTAACAGATTCAACTGCTGGTTAACTGGACAAGATGCCTTATTCTTTCGAATGATTCTGGACAACAGGACAGGATGCTTCGTTTCACCTAACCTATTCAACTGCTGGTTTACTAAATGGGATGCTTCATTTCACCTGACTGATTAAACGGCTGGTTAACTGGATGGCATGCTTTGTTCCTCTGAACAAATCAACTGCTGGTTAACTGGATAGGATGCTCTGTTCATCTAACTGATTAAACTGCTGGTTAACTGGATAGGATGCTCTGTTCATCTAACTGATTAAACTGCTGGTTAACTGGATATCATGCTCTGTTCATCTAACTCATTAAACTGCTGGTTAACTGAATAGCATGCTCTCTCTGTTCACCTGATTAAACTGCTAGTCAAGTGGATAGACTGTTCTATTCATCTAACTGATAAACTGTTGATTAACTGGATAGGATGCTCTGTTCATCTAACTGATTAAACAGCTGGTTAACCTTTCATCCCTACAACCCAGTTTTCCGGTTTGCAGAAATCCTACCCTTCCTTCCTGCAGCCCGGAAAACCAGGCTGCATAAAATCCCTCCTTTCCTTCCTGCAGCCTGGAAAATCGGTTCTCACGCTAAGCACTTTGAACTTCGTGTGAGTTGCGTTATTGGTACACGTCATGACCGGGTCACTTGCAGGGCAGTGTTTATGAATGGAATGGATGCAAGACAGCCCCTACAGCATGGGACAGTGGTCCCCACTCTATTCTGGCTGGTTTGCTACTGCATACATGGCAGTTCTCACTTTATACTTCTTTTTTTCTCTAAATCCAGGAATGAAGGGAATACTCATATTATAAGAATCTAGGAACAAGAGGAAGCCCGGAGTTACGGACAGTTCCGGGGCTGTCCCACGGCCTGATCATAAGCCTGGAGTTATGGGCAGTTCCGGGGCTGTCCCACGGCCTGATCATAAGCCGGAGTTATGGGCAGTTCCGGGGCTGTCCCACGGCCTGATCATAAGCCCGGAGTTATGGGCAGTTCCGGGGCTGTCCCACGGCCTGATCATAAGCCCGGAGTTATGGGCAGTTCCGGGGCTGTCCCACGGCCTGATCATAAGCCCGGAGTTATGGACAGTTCCGGGCTGTCCCACGGCCTGACCATAAGTCCGCTTCCGGAGTCTGGACGCTCCTCATGCAGGAGTGTTGGCTGCACTTGTGCATGGTGGGGGAGAGCGTCATGAACCTGCGTGCCATTAGCGGGGGGAAGACTAGTGGCATGAGGATCATATAGGCGAGTGACGGGCGGCGATTCCAAACGTGTCCTAACATCCATGTTGGTCCGCGCCCTTGGCAAAGTTCCCCGGGGCCGAGGGTCGCGTGACACAGCATGAATTAAGAAATCTCACCGTGCGTCGGGAGGGAAGAAGGCAAGCTGGCGATGGGGGGGGGGGGAGGAGAATTTGGATCAGAATTCTTACAACGGCTTTGCCCTCTTAGGGGAGCCTTGCCTTTAGATTTTCTGGGAAGATTAAAAGAGAGACATTTTGAAATGGCGGCAGCTTGCCTTTTGGCCTTCAGACGCAGCCAGTGTGTCCGCTGATCGGGTAGAGGGTAGAGGAGGTATGGTCGTGCATCCCCTCCGCGGAACCCCCCTCTACACCGGCTCTACGTTCTTCCATAGCAAGAACGGATTGCTCTGAGGAATCGACACGCAGGCCCTCCGGGGATATGAGCAACTTCTGAATGGCGAAGTGGCTCGATCTGTTGTTGTCCTTCACCATGTTGGGCTATGGTGGCAGAGCAAATATGGAGCACATGACCACAAAGTGGAGACAAGTCGGTCGATCGAGAAAATTGACTAAACTCGATTGACCTTGTGCTACAGCACTGATAAATATAGCACTGATAATACTTGAGCGAGACATCGTAAGTCAATCGGTCGACATACTAGGGGATCAAGAAATCAACTGAAAACTCGATCTATCGACTGAAAACTTGATCTACCCGTACTAGTAACACTAATAATGTGTACTGCTGCTAATCGGGAGAAACTCGATTGATGTGTACTAGTACAAGGACAAGAATAAGGTGCAATTAAAAGTGGAGGGGAAAAAAACTATACACTAAACCCAGGTACGTTGTACGCGGATGACCACAAGGTGAGGCAAGATGGCGGAAAAGACGACTGGCGAGGAGAGAAAGGTGGTGGCCCAAAGGACTGGCGAGAGTTCGGTCGTCGAAGTTAATTTACCGGGGAAGTGCGAGAGTGAAAAAACAACTAACACGCAAAGCAGAGGGACTGATAAAAAAAGAATAGATGAGGATGCGCACACTGAGAAAGTGCCGATCTGGGAAACTGGCACTGACAAAACAAAGTTGCGAGAGCAATATGACAATTGAAACAAAGTCGCGAGAGCAATCACGACGAGCATGAAATTAAATGAAAGACACACCAACCAGAGCCTCACATGGCAAGTGTACCCAGGGTTTCACGCAAGCCACAACTGAATAAGTAAAGAAGCAAACACACAAGCAATCTTTACACAAAGCAGAAGTATAGGCAAGACAGAACACAAGACTTATTTTGCTTGGGCTGCAGGCCGAAGATGAATGAGGAACAGGAAGCGGACACCGGCTTTCTCCCTATGGCAGAAGTAGGGTGGGTGTCACATGACTGTCTTATTACTGCATTAGCCATGAAAAATTTCGGCCTGACAGAGCTAACTAACTGCCGTTGAATGCTATGGTCTGACATGGTATAGTAGTATATGACACCAGATTGCTGATTGAATTCAACTGCTGTTTAATGGTACAGGACGCTTTATTTAATGGGAGAAGATACTTTCTTCATCCTCTGTATACTTAGGTGTTTGTTCACATTTTTTTTTAAATCATAAAAAAATTAACACTGAAACAAAAACAATCGAAATTTGGGCATGTGATTATTGTTTGATTGAACAGGGTCAGTACAAAGTTTCAAAGCTGTAGCATACACCATACTTTTTTTGAAGCCGGATGAAAAAAGGTTACTTTTCACGTTCAGTGAAACTCAAGGTAGTTGCAAAGGCATACTCTAATGATTTGGGGGTAATAATTAACAAAAAATTCTAGCTCAGAAACTACAAAAGATATAAAAATGAAATATATATGATTTTTGAAGGAAATTGAATGGAGATTTTGAATCTGGGCTTCTTTTGTTTTAATTTTGATCATAAAAAATATTTAGGCATTTAGATTTGGATAGATTTTTTTTGCACAATCAAAAAAACATATGTATTTACCACTACAGCTTCACATCCAAAAAAGAACACAAAGCAAAAAAGTTGAAAATAAAGTTTGTATTGTCACACTACACCTGTAAATGAAAGTAAAACAGTCTAGAAGTCTATCCAGACGCTCACACCTCATGCAGACAGGTCAGTTCACGACCACGCCCCCCCCCCCCCCACCACGCCCCCCCCTGCTGGACTTCAACCCTCTCTTTCACTCCTCCTCTTCCCTACCTTTCCTGCTGCTGCCGTGTCACGCCGCGAGCAGGCCGCGCTCCCCTCTCGCGCTGAACACGTCGCTGGCCACTCGCACACAGTGCAGAGTACACACTAGGCTAGCTCGTTCGACGTTGGTAACCAGTCAGCTGAACACACACTCTTGAGATCGCACAGCACGACTCAATAACTGACGAATATGGCCGGCAATTCCATCACTATCATCATCTCACCTTCATGCTCGAGTGAGTCGCTGAATAAAATTATTATCTTTATCAAAAATGATTAGCAGAGCCCGCTCAGCTGTGTAAGTACGTTGATTTGGTCGCTACGCTCGTCGAAGGTTGCGCCGCCATCTTTGCAAGCGAGACAAAGCGCTGGCTGGTCATCCAGTCAGTGATGAGGAAAAATGGTCTTTCCCCTCACGTGTGGTCATTTGCATATCATTTTAATACTGTAGACATATAAGGCTTACTACGCACACTCTATTTCAGTCCTTTTGATAGGAATACTAATAGTAATGAATGAAAATTCAAGAAAAATGCATGACGTCAGTGGACGGCCCATAGGCACTGGAAGTACACATTTTTACTACGGCGTCAGCTGACGGCTTAAAGGCACTCAACAGGTTAACCCTCTTCAGTATGCACTTATCTGAGCTTAGTTACACCAAAAACCATCGGCAAGATAGGTAACTCCGTAATTTGAACATGGTTACTCAATTAAAAAAATAATTTAAAGAGAGAGAAAGAAAGAAATGAAATGAAAATAACTTTAAAAATTCCTACAAATATATATGTTGCTATATCGTAAGTTTGAAGAATGTCACATGAGCCATTTACTCGGGGGGAAAAAAAAAATCTTCTTCTTCAGAACTTCTCTTCCGAATCATTGTTCATCATACCTGGAACCTCATCCCAGTCGAAATCTAGGTCACTCTATTCATTCAATTACCCACTTTCACTAAGTCTTTTGACGTGAATTCTACAAATCACTGTATCTCACCACTAAATCT
>JADBJO010006488.1:122633-132633 GCA_016801955.1 Conus betulinus | reverse complement strand
ACCTGTGACTGTGCAGACAAATCTGCACATATTCAAAACTTCACCAACTGTTGCCAGACCGCTTGAATGTGGCGAGTCAGCATTGAGCTCACCTATAAACAAACGTGCTGTCTCGATTGTCTCCCTTTACTACTGACAATTCCATAATTAAGAGATTGACAACAATGGTCTGTCTAAATGTTAACAGGGAAACTACTGTGAACACCAACTGCATACACTAACAGATTGGGCAAATTACCAGCCATCATGACCCACATGTTAACACCATAGATTCTGGACTGGGAAGTCCAGGGTTCCATTCCCATCAGAGTTATCCGTTTGTTCGTTGTTGTTGTTTTTTTTGTCTTTTTTTCTCTCTTGCTCCAACTCCTACTCAAAAGTAGAGTTTGGTACATGTAAGGAGGAAGACTGGAACCACACAGGCAAGCTTTCATCACTAATTTGTGCGCACCTCTCTAGGATCTTTCCTAAAAATCTTCAAGCAAGCCACCACTGCAGGTGTCTGCTTCTCTCGGGCCTGGTTGACACCAAGATATATTACCGAAAGCAAACATTTCTGCCTTATCATGCTGCCTCAGACCAAAAAGGGAACTCCATCAACATGGCATCACCTTCATTGTGTTTTGTCCATCAGCATAAAAGGTCTCAAATTCTCTGCCCCTTTCATGCCCTGCTTTCATGGTGACCTTAAATTTGATTTCCTCTTGGTATCTGAGCCCTTGGCGAGTTCATCTCAAGGTTGCCAATACTGGCAAATGCCGTTAGACAGACATGGTGGCACCCTTTAGAGGGAAACGCTCGCTCACACTGGCTCCACAACGATGTAATTACTGTTTCAACAGGGGCTTAATAATAATAGGTGGTGTCCTGCACATGTCGGATCAGAAGCCACTTGACAACAGCGTATCGTCTCGGCTGGTGGGTCGACGACACCAACTGACTTGCTCCCTGTGACCTTGCCTGTGCCAATACCTGACTGGCTGGTGTGGCTGTGAATGGTAAGCCAGAACAAAACGATGTGGGGGGTAATGCCACTGAAGCGGAAGATGAGACAGCACAATAACAACATGCTCCAATAACAACTAGCATTTTTTTCTATAAGGTACCAGGAGTTTCAGTAGGTTGATTTAAGCACATTTAAGAGTTGAAAGAAAAAACACCCATACATTTGGTAGCTGAAGAAATGTCACTGGGAAAAAAAAAAAAACGAGTAATACTGCATTTCAGCTTCTTTGTCATGTTTCTTTAACCTCCAGCAGAAGTACCTCTCATCGCACACACTCTGGACAATGCAGGTTCCCCAGTACCCCTAGTTTAGATAGGTTTCATTGTGAGTTTCAACTCCTCTTCAGATCATGCAGGAGGTACAAGACCCCATACTCAAGAGCCACTGCGAGTTTACACTTTACCTTGCAATGCATATCCACCAGGACCCATACTTGGATGCGCCACTATTGTAATAAACTACCACACTAAAGAGTGGGTCCCCCAGGGCCTGCATCAAAACGACACATTGAACTACACATCATTGAAAGATACGTTAAATTCCATGAGAATAGTTCTTACGGGTGCAGTGCAATAAAGATTTTTGTCAGTCTGGATTCTGCAGTATGCAGGAAACACAGTGAAGATTAAGATGTCTTGCTTGTCTCTCAAGTCGCCACCACACACACACACACCTTTAAACAGAAACATGGGGAAGACCAGCATCACTGTGAAACCTCTTTATATTCTTTTTCAGCCCCCAGTGAACTCTGCCCTGCAGCACAAGGTCTGTTTGTTTGTTGTTTTTTTTTTTTTAATCTTCTCCCTCTTCTTCCTCTTCGTCCTGGTTGATCTGGAAGTAAAACGCAGTTCAAAGGCCTCCTTGGAGCTGGCCACCACACGCAGCCAATCACGCAGGTTGTTCTTCTTCAGGTACTTCTTGGTCAGGTACTTGAGATACCTGTGCACAGGGCAAACCAACAACCATAAAACAATGGGCTGCGATAAAAATCAGACAAAGAAAGCACTTCCACACAGAAGTCCACCAACTGTGAACAAGCAATGTAGATGTTGCACAAAGGACAGTTCACCAGTAGGTACCCGGCACACCAAAACATCATTTCTGCTTCGTCACTGAAATAAGGATAAAGCATACATGAACAGCACTGTGCATTTTTCAGATAAAGACCCAAGCAACACTTAGATTGGTGTATTCTGAAACTACTTGCCTTCAACTTTGCATGGCTGAAAGCATATCACACCTGCATTTAAGTATGCTTTGAAGCATAAGTCGATGTTGAAACTTACTATTCTTGCATTCTTGTTTGCTTCATCTTGTGATCAAACCTGTCTGCCCTCAATACTGCTTGACAGTATTCCATAAAGTAAATTCATTCTAGGATCAAATCAGATTTTCTCACATGCAACCACACTTGCTTTAAATGAAAAGAAAATTCAGCATTCAATCTTTTTTTGTTTCACATCCTTATTCAACATACAGATCTATCCTTCCGTTTTGTGGATTTTTAAAGGGTATCAAAGACACTTTTGTTTTATTAAGTAGCCAACCCGTCCCCCCTTCAGAGAAAAAGCTCAGTGCCAAGCCTACACTCTTGTAGTCAAATGTTTTATTTATGCACTGCAGAGCAGGAGCATTTGCAGTCACCACCACCACCACTTAAAAAGCTGAATTACTGGAAGACAGCAGGCACTTGCTCTCTTTGTGGAACAGCAGAAGGTCCAAGAGGGTGTAGAGTTCTCTCTGTTTGATACGTTGGGGAGAGAGAGAGGACGTGGAGTGGAAAGGTGGAATCCAGGTGAAGGAGGGGGGAGAACTTTGCTACCCAAGTTTCGGTATTAACAGATTTTCCCACAACATTTAGCTAGCAGGCTAGCATTTTCATCACCCTTGGTGATCTGACATTTTGTTCATAATCATCATCCAAACACACATGAAAATTCCATTTTGCAAAATGTGCAGTCACTGCAGAGAACAAAAGAAAGGCTGCAGGTAACCTGCTTTAGAAGTTGCCATTTCTCATATACAGCCTCAGAAATGCTGTTTTCTTTTACATCCAGATACTTCTGGGACATTCTAAGCTTCAATCTCATCATCATCTGTATGATAATTTCATTTCTGATCAGGATGCAGAGCAGAATACAACTGATGAGAATATGGTGCTCTTGGAAAATATTTCAGACCTCTTTCACCCCCAAGGATTCCAATATCACCAAGAGTTGTTTCCCTGGGCACATTATGGCTGGAGACCAAAAAACTGGTTGGAAAAAAGAGAGAGGGAAAGAAAAAAAAAAAAGCAAAACCCAGTCCATCTCTGTGTCTTTCTGAAGTTGGGAATACAAGCACACTCACTGTTTGAACTGCATTCAAATACAACCAATTAGCATTTGATAAACAGGTCAGTGCAACGCATATGGGGAGGCCTGTCTCACATTAAACCAAAAACCATTTACAATTTTAATTTTTTTTTTTTTTTTAAAAAAGAAGAAAAAAGCTTTCACTCTGACCCAATGATGATGCGCAAAGTTAAAAACTTTAGCAACCCACTGAAAAATTGCCAGCCAATCCAGGATTTCACTGAAATGTGGACTTCAATCCAAGGGAAACTATACATGCCATCCTTTCTTTCCCTGAAGTCCTTTTCTGCCCTCATAACAATTAACATGTCACACTATCCCTGATTGGCCCTCCATAATTCAGATAATAATAATCCATCCATCCATAATCCATTCTGTTGCTGTTATATCAGAGTTCGAGTACACAGATGCGTAAAGAAAAAATAACGGGTAGCGACTGTGTTCTCGCCAAGCATCATGCGCATACCAGACCCGTTTACCCAAAGTTCGTGTACCTGTAATACCTTGGGGAAAAAACTGTAATTTGAAAAAAAAAACAAAAAAAACTGTAATCTTCATAATCGCAATACTTGTGCAACTTTTGAAGATTTGGAAGAGCCGGCCAATGACTCATAAGTCTGCTTCGTCGCCATCTTTGACAAGGTAAAAGCTGCAAGGCACACTGGGAAATGCCTTTTTACTGCTTTTGATCGAAACGGTAGCAAACGAACTTCGCATTTCACAATTTTATTTCTTTGATTTTTTTCCTTTTTTTTTTTTTTTTTTTTTTTTTTTCCTTGGGGGGGGGGGGGGGGGGGGGTTAATTCCCATAATTTTGATTTTTCTGTAAAAAATTACGGCAAAGAGTAAGGGTAAACAGGTCTGCACATATAGGTAGGTAGTACTTTTAAGTTTCTCTCTTTTGGGGGGGATGGGAGGGGAGTGGAAGCGAGAAGAGAGAGGGGTGGTTTTATGGGGCACTACTTTCTTTCTGACATTAAGATATATCCATAACTAACAAATCCCTGGTTAATAACAGTTTAAAAAAACAACTAACTGACAATGACAACCAAAAACTCAACTGCAGTCAGAAGTGACGAGAGTTATAAAGACAATGACCTTGAACCACATGGTTCAAAAACAGTGACTAATGACTGCTGGGTTGGAATCTCATACATGTGTTGTTCGGAATGTGCATAAAAAAACAAGACAGAATCGACACTATAACATACTGACTATTGAAAAAAACAGCAGCTTGGTAGTGTCCACTGTGCACGTGGTGTAGTTCTTGGTGTTTTGTTTTGTTTCTTTCTTTCATTCTCTTTTTCTCTTTCTCTCTTTTTTCTTTTCTTTTTTTTTTTTTTTGGCAATTCTTATTTCACACAGTGTTTTCATACTGATAGATTCAGGGTCAAACATCAAGACATTCAGGTGATGCTTTGCTATTTCTTACATGCAGTAACCCCTTACCCACTGGGTCTTTATAAAAACAATTCTGCATTTCAAGTTTTGCACCAAGATATTTGGACAAATGGTTAATTCACCTCTTTACTAATTGCTAATTCACCTCTTTACTAATTGCATTTCTTTTCGTAGACTGAATACAATATGATCTTCTAACAGTTTCATTTGAAGACAGTTGAGTTTCACTCTTCCCCTAAATAAGAGGCAAAGACACTTGTAACAGATGAAGGATCTGAAATGAATATGTTCATGTAAGAAACGGAATATCATTTTGCAGGGAAAATCATCTAGCTGTTCCCATGTATTTACATTCACATATTTCTTTTTTTGTTTTGTCTTGCGACTCGTTTGTCCACGTTTCTCTGGGCGCTTCGCTGACATTTATTTAAGATTTGTTTAGATTTCTGCCTGCAGTCGTTTCACTTTGCAACTGGATATATTCTTTTGTTTTGTTTTTAAACTTGGTAATCTATATCTTTTAATTTGCTGCAATTTATAAGTAGCATGAAAAAAAAGTGTGAACATTTTAGAAGTATACCACATTAAATTCATAACCGTGTATATATTGAACGATTTGGTCATTTCTGAGAGTTTTGATTTTAATATCACAAAAATACTACATCAAGAGATGACAAAGTCTTTTGATAGTACGTCTACATCAAGCTGATCGAATAAAATTCATATACCTTACATTGTTCTCTGGAATATGAAGTGTAATTTTCTGTATAACCATGTAAAGGTTTCACCAAAAATGTGGGGGTAAACTGATCCACTGTTGTATACTGCCCAGCGGATCAAAAACCGGCAAAGAGCAGCCAAACCACCATTCCACTATACACATTTCTCATACTGAACAGCCCCACTATTGCACTTTTCTGCCCCTATCTCTAAATGTGCCTGATGACCTTGGGAAATCTTGTTACGAGCTAGACAGAATAAACTTACCTCTTTGAGAACGGAATATCTGAAGTGAGCGTGATCTTGTTTTTGTTGCGTTCAAGAGACACAACGTTGCCGAAGTTATTGGTCTTGCCCTCCACCTTGATGCGCTCGTGCAGGTACTTTTCCTGTCAAAAGAGGCATTGCGTGGCCACACGCATGATTAGGGAAGGTGACCCTAATCGAACTAGGGAAGAGAACCCTAGTTCAGTAAAGCTCTGTTAGAAAATTGAATATGCAGACTTGAAGCTCTTAACACTAAGCTGCATAAAAGATCCTTACTGCTAAAGACTCAACTCATGATATTTATCATATCATGCATTTCGTAAAAACTGGGCAACAAAGCTTACGCCACTACTAATGGTGTGGGTGGACCAAGCATTTCATTTCAAAGCAACAGATAGACATCAAAAATAAAATACTTTCAATTTAATTCATGTTGCTCATAATCCAGCCAACTGCAAAGGACCATTAAGGGCTATCACCTCCATAAGCTAAAATCCAAGTTCACTGTTTGCTTTATTAAATTGCATACCTGGATATGGATATTACTTCACCATAATTAACAGTTTTAGAATTTGTTGACTCCACCCCACCCCCCCCCCCCCCTCACCCACCCCCTCCTCCAAATTCAATATTGACCTGCTGATGACTGCACTTGAATTGAAAATGGGGGCTCCAGTTAACTTGGAGAAGACCATCAAAACCTGGCTATCTTGTAAAAACTGCAGACTCAGGTCAACTAGGGAGAGGGCTGCCAAAACCTGCCTATGTCGCAACCTTACAAGTGCCCTATCAGTTTTCTGAAAGCTGTTCATCTTATCTGTCTGGCTTATTTTCCCAAATCTTAAAAAAAAAACACAAAACCTGTACATTCTGTCAAATGAACTGATTATATTACAGCCTTTTTTCCCCTAATTTTCACTTGTCGGCATTTGCAACAAATTAAAGTCATAATTCAGAATCACACAGACTCTTTCTTTAATCCTCAAATCCTTCTCACAATCTTTGCCACACTACTTTCTATATTTGAAAGACATCCAGCTTAAAAAAAAAGAAAAAAAAAAAGAAAAAAGAAAATGCAAAGAAAAAAAAGTGAGAAATCTGAAATGTCAAACATTTTGCAAATATGACAGCTTACAAAGTTGGCCACGTCCATGATGCCATCCTCAACAGGGTGTGTGCAGTCAATCATGAACCGAAGGGTGCTCTTCTTCTTCTTGCCCTTTCCAGACTGTGGCTTGGCCTGGCGTTTGGTAGCTTTAGTCTGAAAAAAAAACCTCTTTCTGATTTCCAGTTTCATATAACAGGAGTATATCATACAGATGATAGACAAGAAAAATATCAATCTGAAAGGCTGTAAATTTTTTTTTTTTTTTTTTAAGTGTTTCAAATTGTGCAAAACTCACACAAAGGGTCTCACTGTATGAAATCATTTCAGTTGAAAATGCATGCCTCAGGTCAAAGGAGAACAATACTGCTGATGTTTTGGCTGTATTGTTATGAGCTGTAACAGTAAGTAAAGCGTCACCTCTGTTCTCTTAACTTACTTACTCATTTACTGTTAAATCGTTGTTCAGCCAAAAAACAAGAGCCTCACAAACTCTGTGTGACCAGTCCTTTTTTTCCATCTGACAATTCTTTTGGATACCATTTTTCATAGTTATTTCAATACACTAAATGTATCTTGGAAGATTTCTGGCTCATTTCTGTTGATTTACTACATTTCACTTCTCATATTTGTCTCATATAAAAAAATAACAGTCACTGAGTCAGACCAATCTATCTTGCGCCACATATCTTTCTCTGCAGTATCAGAACTACATTATGGTAATATATATATATATATATATATATATATATATATATATTATATATATAATATATTCAATATAATATATTCATTTCCAAACTCAATATGAATTTTGTATCTTCATATCCCATGTCAACTGTATCACCTTTCAAAAAGTTTCATTTACATATTCAGAAATGCAGCAATCTACCTTGGTTTACTGGTAAACGACTTTTTGCCTGCTAGTTCATCAAAGAAAATAAAGCTGTTGAAGATCACATGAAAATACCCTCCCTCATCAGGCTACAATGACTCAAACAATGAGCACAAATACAGAAGGGTCCCCAATCTTGAAGTGAGCCTGAGTCCAACCCACCAATTCTATAAACTGTGATTATGACCATTCCATCTAGTCTACCAATCTTGAAATTCACCATATGATGTGCAATCAGATCCTGAAACTTTTCTGCCAATGAGATCCTAAAACTTTTCTGGCAACAAGATCCTAAACTTTTCTGGCAACTTGGTATCTATACATCCATATATCCATCTATTTTACTTACAAAGAGAGACAGAGAGAGAGAGAGAGAGAGAGAGAGAGAGAGAGAGAGAGAGAGAGAGAGAGGGAGGGAGGGAGGGAGGGGAGAGCGAGCATCAGCACAAGAGTCAGCGAGCAACAGACCTTAGAGAAACATTTTTTTCTCGTACTAAAGCTAGCAAATTAAGAATGAAAATGAAATGAAAATAGAATAAATTAAAAGTTACATTTCAACACAAATTAACTGCAATGCATCATCACAGGGTTCATACAGATTTCCATACAAAAAAATGAGGACTTTTTTAAGGACTTTTGAAGCACCTTTTTTTTTTCAATTTAAGGACTTACTGCACGGATATTTTTAAGAAAAATCATAATGAAATGCAGACACAAATCAAATCATTTGCTGTTACTCTTCAATACTCACATCATGGATCCTCTGTGAGTATAGATTTTAGGAATCTCAGCCGTTATTGTTAATACAAGTATAAATACAAATGTTTGTTTGTTACACTACAGCAGAGCAAAGTAGGGATTCTCACTTCTTGTGATCAATAGACAAATATGTTTGAAAATGTTCACTGTACACAGCAGATTCTCCAATCTTGCAGTTCACAAAAATGTTTGCTTGCCTGACTTCCATAAGAATTTGAATTCTTGTCATACATGTTTGTTTGAAGTCACTGAGGGTAAAATGCCTCCATAACTAAAACTCTACATACCACAACTCTGGGACATAAACATCAAAACACTGAGAGGATGCAAGTTTTTCTTTCTCCACACTGAAACTGTTTGGGCAAAGTCTGCACAGTCCAAGAATATTCGCTGGAACAGATTTGAACTGCTTTCACACAAATGAAAGCTGTAATGACTTGTCACTACTTTTTTAAAGTCCTCAGTATTTCTGATTTCATTGCCACTGTTTTAATACGGCTCAGGCTGTTCACTGACATCTGAGTTGGAGAAGTTCTGTTGGTTGATGAACTGCAGGACGGTGAACTGCTATAAAAGTGATGGGTTGGTCGCTCGTTGTAGAACTAAGAAAAAAAAAAAAACCTCGAAACACGAACTGCAGGATATGAAGTCTTCATCAGGTCGCAGTGATCTGTTCCTTTTCTATGGCTATTTACAGCCGATTCTCCCATCGTACTAATGTCTATGATCTTCTCACAAATGCGGCAAAAGGCCTTGCTTCTGTTCCACTTGGGTCTGCCTGCAGCCACTCTTTGTACTCATCTTTTCCCAGCCAAACCATGATAAACAAAACACTTCCATGGCATGCTGACTTCTCAATTTCAAAATGGAACATTCATTCACATAAGCGCATGCACTATGAAGGCCAGTAACTCTGGTGTTGTGGCCTATAGCAGACGGAAGAATCTGTGAGATCGTCGATCTTAACTCCGACTTCCTTTTTTTTTTCAATTCAATTTCAAGCCTTTCTCTTTTTAAAACAAACTTGGGATTTTACATAGACTTTATTCAAAATCATAGGAAGTGACAAAATTTAAGGACTTTTTAAAGACCTTTCAGCAAAAGCCTGATTTTTAAGGACTTTTAAGGCCTTAAAAAGTATGCCCTCAAAATAAAGGACTTTTAAGGACTGTACGAACCCTGATCAATCTGTACACCCATCCTTCTACCATTTCATTCATACATTTTGCAAAAAATGATAATAGAAATGTTCAGAACGTATGAAAATATAAATGGGGTAATACCATTAACAACAAAAGAAAAAACCCTTTGTGTGTACATCTATGATTTATTACACCCTGTGAAACTGTGCTCTTCAGATTTTTTTCTTTTTTTTCAGTCTTTCGTCATAAAAACATAGATCTTCATTGCATTTGCACAAAAGTTTTAGTGTACGTTTCATGAACTTTGAACAGGAGATGACTGGAAGATGCAGGAGACACATACGGTGCATG
>JADBJO010006488.1:115133-117633 GCA_016801955.1 Conus betulinus | reverse complement strand
GTCACTGGCAGGCGTGCAGAAGGGACGGTTTCGGGCGGGCATTCCAATCTAGGTGTGGACGTCCAGGCTGACTGACTAACATCTATGTCTCCCTTTGTTCCTTCTGGAAGGGTTTTCTTCATCTTTTTCTCCCTGGCGAAAGGTTCATGTTCAGCCGACGACGGTGTCCATGGGCTGTCTTCTGTGCTACAGGGTGGCCATCTTAATCTCGGGTGGCGGTGATGGTCACCGTGCTGCGTGAGGCCAACTCCAGGAGACAGCAGGACGGGCGCCGCATCAGTGCTGCCATGAATTCCTATCCTGTGGTCCTCGCTGACCATGGCCAGAGGGCATGGCCCCACCTTCTCGGACGCAACAGGGAGGATCCTGTAATGCTCAAAGGCAAAACATATCAACACCAGGCCTCGGGTACTGCAGTCAAGCAGCGCTCAGTCTCCGACCCTCTCCACACATCTCCAGGAGCGGTCCCTTGGCGACACAGGCTAGACGTGGCTTTCACCTATGGTGGTGAGGAAGGAATCTGTGCTGCCTGATGTCGATCTGCTGCCTCGATGTCCTTCGAGAGAGCTGACACGCTCTCTCTAAGCACCCGCTGCTATGGCACACTCACCGCTGGCAATAACAGTTTAAGTTTGGAAATGTAAACCTTTGAAAATTCACTTTCGCTCCCCATCGATCATATACAGCTTAAACTCTTTTTCAGCTGCCTCTGCCATTGCCTTTAGGATTCTCTTGTTGTCAGACATCCTGAACTTTATCATGAGATCGTAGGCTGATGAGTTTACAAATCCCCTGGCTCCAACTTTCACTGACTTTGGTTTGGAAGCCACATTTCCTCAGGCTGCTGTCTGCACTGGCAGATCTTTCTTTCATCTGTATACGTGAAATTGCTCCACTCTGCTCTCATTTGGCACAGTAAATTCAATCAGAATCGATCGTTTTGATGACCCCGAAAGGAGAACAATGTCCGATCTCCTATCACTCTTCATGGTGGTCGTGGATTGTTTCCTCACTCTGGGAGGTCTGCCGCGCACTCCACTCAATCCGGTAACCCCCAGTTCTACGCTCTGGATGTCACAGCTGTTGCAGACCATTTTGTGCTTCCTGCCATGCGGAATTTGCTGGGGCTTCTAGTAGCGTGGTGTTTCCCCTGGCAAAGCTAGTCGCACGCGCGATCTCCTTAAGCACTTGACTCCATGTGTGCTTTCTCGAGGTTGGAACTGTTTCTCATAAATTCAGGGCATGCATCACTGTTTGCCCTGCCCTGACAGAGCGGTTACGCTGGGTCATCTGATTCCCCCCCCACCCCCACATCACCTGGTCTGAATTCGATAACAGGAGTCATATACAGACCAGAGGATGAAGCTGATCCTGAGAGGTGTCACGAATCATATTCTCATTCCAGCTGAGACTTCATTGGAGTGCGTTTCTTACGCAGTTTGTCGCCCGTGTTGGCCTTGCTGGTCTTTTTGGATTCTCTTGGCTCCTCCTAGTTCTTCAACTTCAGAGGAGTTTGGAAGTGAGGACAGTTGAAACAGAGAGAGAGAGAGAGAGAGAGAGAGAGAGAGAGAGAGAGAGAGAGAGAGAGAGAGAGAGAGAGAGAGAGAGAGAGAGAGAGAGACAAGACAAGACAAGACAAAATTCTTTATTTACGAGGATAATAAACAAGCACTACGTGCTTTTTTTTTACATCGAGTCCTCGCCCTGAGTTGGGACTACAACATGCAGTAAAATGAAATAATGTAAAAAAAACAAACAAGCAAACAAAGCAGTCATGCAATCATAATGGAACATCAAATGAAAATAGAAGAGAAATGAAAATAATAATAATAATAATAATGATAATAATAATGATAATGATATAAATAAACAAACAAAAATTGAAAACAGCAATAATGAAGGGGAAGGAGGGGGGGGGGGCTGGGGGGGGACATATGGAAATGTACTTCAACGTACAAAAATTAGCATGTATAGAAACAGACAATAAAATGAATACGTACATAATTTGGAACACACACATGCACGCACGCACGCACGCACGCAGAGAGAGAGAGAGAGAGAGAGAGAGAGAGAGAGAGAGAGAGAGAGAGAGAGAGAGAGAGAGAGAGAGAGAGGAGTGTCAAAAGTGAAACGGATCACAAGGAAAACGGATGTGTGTGAGTGCGTGCGTGCGTGCGTGCGCGCGCATGTGTGTGTGCGCGTGTGTGTGTGTGTGTGTGTGTGTGTGTGTGTGTGTGTGTGTGTGTGTGTGTGTGTGTGTGTGTGTGTGTGTGTGAGAGAGAGAGAGAGAGAGAGAGAGAGAGAGAGAGAGAGAGAGAGAGTGGAGCCAAGTAAGGGGCAGGCAAAGGACAGGTGGATAAAAAGGAGAAAATACAGCATGGGACAATGTGTCCAAAGTGAAGAACAGAAGTGTCCTCGCTTCCCCCTTTCCTCTGTTATACATTGTCATTCTCATGTTGGCTACTATCAGGGAAGTATTGTTTTGTGCATTGTGCATTGT